>CM056170.1:7088769-7354286 GCA_029691765.1 Entomobrya proxima
ACGTAAAATCTAACTGTACTAATGTTGCGCAACCTGAATTTTTTCCCTTGTTCCCACCACTGCTACTGTACTAGCGTTTTCTTACAGTTTCTAACTGAGAAAAATATCCCAACACTTAAACAAAATACAATATTTGTTTCATCGACGATTGACAAGCACTCATCATACGGTACAAGACTTTTTTTAATTTACTGATTTCAGGAAAGATTTTGTATCTTAAAAACGAAGGGTTAGGTGCGTGAATTCACTAAAGCGTGACTGACGCTCGCAATCAATAACAAAGTCGCTTCATGTCATACAACACGAGAGTTGATGCATTGATGATTAATTTATCATCACTAAAAAGTGCTATAAAACTGGCAGCAATGCTTCAACAGTTGTAGCAGATACAGGGAAATGGACGATTCAAATTGTTGCCACTTTTCATTTTCGTTTGTAATATTGTTACTAGTCTCATTTATATTCTGCTAGCTCAACTCTTCCTTGAAAAGTACATCCTCTCCCCACTGTACTGCCGTTAAAACCACAGGAGCACCACGATCTTATGGATCATCATCATAATATTTACACGATTCAATCGTTTGATGAATGTTGTGGCGGTGATGATGTTAAGCTGATGATGTGAATGATGATGAGGCAACGAACCGAATTTACTAAAGGTTCTTCTTAGTGCTACAAATGATGTTTTTTGCAATAAAAAGATAAAAGGAAAAACTGTTATGAAAGGATATTTTTCTCATGTCTGGTAATGTTTATAGTATTGGCAGCAATACTTAGGATGATGATGGTCATGTAGATTTGTTTCACTTTCACTGATTTATCTTTTTCAAGCAGCCTTTATATTTTCTATTTTCCTTCCCATTTTTCTATACAGGATTTTGTGTGGTTGCGGTAGTATATGATGATGATAGACGACTGCACTGCTCCCAGGTGTGTAAGTATTTTTAAACCACTGCGACGAATCGGAATACGCAGAAAACTTGGTAGTTAGACACTCTGCTGAGGATCACAGATAATATTTCTTTCACTTTTATAGCTTCTCATTTGAATAAGGCTTTTTACAGGCTTCACCACGTCCACAGAAAATCAAAGATACGAACACTAGCTGTTTGCGGATAATGATATATACTGAATATTTTTACGTTTTAACACAATTATGCATGGGTTTTCTGTTTTTCGAGTTGATTTAAACCTTGTGGGTTTTAATTTGCGTTCTCTTCTGTAATGGTGATCATGCTGAACGCGTCACCTGAAATTGAATGAGTGAGAAGTATGACGAAGGGAAATGAAGAAGCCATAGAGCTCATTCAAAACACTATGAATGGAGCTAAAGATTTTGATAATTATGTTTGATTGTCCAGTTTATAGCATTATTCTGGCCCTTCCTTTTGCTCTAAAGGTGAGAGCCGGGCTTGTCTTCTGCAGGCATCATACAGCATAATGATTACCACCATTCACAATTTTATATCACTCTTACAAAACTTTTGAGGTTTTTACGGTTTAGTTTTAGGATGGATTCGTGATAGCGTATTGCAAATTGCACGAACAATACCATTGTATTTTCTGCATATTATGCAGACATTTACACATTTCTGGTTTTTATTATACTGTGTGGTCGATATGATTTATGAGAAAGTCAGAGATTCCGTTTTATTCACCTTGGTTGTTAGCTAAAACTCTGCTTCACATAACGTATCTAGTTGTACTATGCCACTTTTTCTAAAAAGATGATGATGATGGGTTGTTATTATTCCTTTCTTCTCCTGTTTTCTAGCAGTATTCAACGTACTGTCGGACCATAATCCAAATTCTTTTAGGTAGTAGTAAAGTGGTGATGGTGGTGGTATTAAGCAGTAGGTACACTAGACATGTCTATTATTTCAAAAAATCGTGAACAGTAAACCACCATACACGGCATTATTCCCCGAAAATAATCAAGTTATATCACTGTTGTAAATGACCAGCTCATTTTAATGCATGATGTAACAGAGTAATAGGCTAATATATACTTGTCTCTCCATCTTCTATTTTCTACAGCTCGCAAAACAAAACTCTTCGTTATCACAATAGTTTTTGGCTTTTGCAGACAGAAAAGATGTTTTTAAAATAATTTTGCCTCAGAAGAATATATAAGTCCTTGCGTTTTTTCTTGCTGATTTTGAAGCACGTATGAATCACGATCGTTGTTGCGTGGCCAAAAAAATTGTGCTGAGGCTAAAGCCGGATTGAATGAATGAATATTATTGGCTTTAGCTGGGTGAAGAAGATTGTAATACAATGACTTTTTAGGATGACGTCGGGCAAGGCTGATTATAATGATGTAGGTAGACTGCAGAGCAGAGATGAGAGTATGGTGCTGATGATGACGTTGAGGACTCTGTTTTGCATGTAATTTGTTGGTCGACGGACACCTGTCGACTTGTTAATACTGGTGGTAGGTCCTGTCTTCTCAAACTCAAATGTTGGATCGTTCAGCTGAAAAATTACAGAACAGAGAGAGTCTTCATTAACATTGGTAATAATGTAATAAAGTGTGGAGTAAAAACAGATAATTCTGCACTAAATGTTGTTTCGACTGTACGTATAAAGAAATGTAAAATGCAATCGTCAAAAGATAATAAGTATTATGTCTCACTGGTGCTTGCCAATTGGCGTTCTACTTGGAGCTTAGCTAGAAGAATATGCAATAATAAATGACCGTTAAATTGGAGCATACATTTTACAAGCTCACTTCTATTGATGGCACTTCTTTTTCCTGAGCGTGGACAGTAAAAGGAGGCCTACTCTAAATTGCTACGTAGTGCAAAAAAACTGAACTTGAAATAACAGTTGGTGTAATGAACTTCATGTAAATTAAAAATTGTAATAGATTCAGCAACTGTTTTTGTGATGTGTTCCATTTTTTGCATTTTACGGTAATTGGCAACGTAAGGATAAACTAAGCTTGCATTGTTTTATTTCCATTTTCATACCCACAAAAGGTATACATTACATTCGAAGTGTTGAGGATGAACGTGTCAAGCAAGCTCAAAATAGGAAGGCTAAGCATTTTTAAAAAGTTTATTGAAAGTTATTAATAGGGCATCAATTTATTGACGCGTTATGAATGGCTTGCGTCATTCAGTTTATTAGCTTGATTAATTCCATTATAAATTTAAATAAGTTCTTTTATCCTTGGATCTACCTTAAAAAGTACGTGCATAAGTATACCGTTTTAAAATATGTGTCAAGCAAAAGGATACTAATGCTAAAATGAAGCTTTTCACTAAGCCACTAGTTCAAATGAGATAATAAAAATTCTTTTAGAACCGCCGTTACAATGGACTGCGAATGATGTGCAAAGACGCTTTAAGAAATTAATTTAAATTCAATCAATGGATTCAGGGAAGATTAATAAAACATAATACCCATTTTATTTATCGCCTTGCATCTTGATATATTGCAAGTCAAAATTTTACGCAATTGAAAAATTGATTTCACCTGTACATGGCACACCAATATCATTACATGCATTCCTTTAACAGCACATCCCATTATCCCCAATGGTTCGTTTTCAAGAAAGTTATCTAATGAATACACCGCCTGCAATGACAAAGTTTATATGAAAGGAATTCTTAAGTTGCGATTGATACTTTTGGTACGCACGCAACTTACAGTGATGAACCCACCATCGCAAAGTGCCACAAAAGACTTCTTCCAAGTTTGCAATTTCGTGGTTATGTTTGTAGGTGAAGAAAAGTGGCTTTCTTATCATCGATCGTTGTTTTACTAGTTACCACTATCAGTTCATTCAATACACTACCTTCTTCGGCACTTTGATTTGCAATAATATGTTATAATTCGGTAGTGATGATGATGATTCTAGTGGCCCACATCCAATAAGGTAATGAACGATGAGCACTAGCATCACGCAAGAAAAACCACGCGTGTGCGAAGAAACAGACAAGCAAAAATGTGCAATCTGTATTTTTTGCACAAAATACATTGCTTTTTTCAGTGATTGAAAGTTCAATGCGCACACCATACAAACAACCACGAAAGGTTAATTATGATCTGTCTAGTGATGATGAGCTAGTAAGCTAGTTCTATCGAATGACTTCGTCAACTATTTGCCATGGTCGTTGTTTTTTGTTATTTTCTTTGTATAGTAACTTTTCTATGTCATTTAATGGTGATAGGATATCAAAATGGAACTACATTTTCAAAAGTCGGGTTAATGGTAGTGCTGACGATGGCAGCACCTTTGACAGTCGAGTGACATAGTATCTTTCCAACTCGTACAACCAAGTTTACTTACGCTAATCATATCTTATTTGGATGTGGCTTAGAACGTTTTTCATAGTTGGATGACCTACGTATGTGTTGTAAGTAATTGCCGCAGTGATATTGATGCACTTACATAGAATTAAAACTATTAATGTCATGTAGGCTGCAGAATGTCAAAGAACAATTATTTACTTATATTTATGCATGTGTATACTAATAAAACCTAGCATTCGTGTTAAACATTTTTGTTGTTGATTTTGTTTTTTGTGGCATATTGCTCAGCATGGAACATTTATGGCTTATTCATGAGGAATATAGATCAACAAGCTTTCAAAATTGTTGTGTCAAGTTTTGAAAAATAACTATCTTTTGCATTAAAGTGATTAAAGGGTAGTAGTCTTTATAAAAATCGAAATCGTATCAGAAACCATCAAAGGAAAGAAAGTTAGGCTGTATCTATGTGAACCCATATTTTTGATAAATTCATTACCATTATTCCGTGGTAAATAATAAGGCGAGGGCAGAAATAAAGAAATCCGAAGTCACGAACGCGTCCATCAAAACGCCAAATCTTGAAAAGAGGAAGTGTAGAGTTTCGCTGATGAACGATTGTTATTTATTTTAAAACGTTGAAAAATGCAACTCTCTCAACAAAATCGAGATGAATATTGAGCGAATTTAGAGCAAAACCAGAAATTTTGAACGGAAGGCAGGAAAAGGGTACGCAAAAGAATGCAACTCTATCAATAAATAGTAAGTGAAGGTTTATTATAGTACAGATTAAGACAAAATGATGGGGTAGATAAAATCACAGAGTCTGGTGCTAAAAAATAGTATACAATTATGACAATCTGAAGAAAGGTCATTTACACGATCAATGTGTGTGTGCCCTTTTACTCAATCTGATGAAACGTGAAGTTGATGCCTGACATACCGTAGAGCATATTGCACCTATTCAAATTGTGCGCACGCATGTTCTGCTTCTTATGTCAAAACAATGAATTTGCAATGTTTAAAATTTCTAAAACGTCCAATAGAAAAGTGTATATCAAAGAAATTTAAAGCAATTACAATGTGTGCGTTTACATGAGTAGGTCGTTATTTACTAACATACATCAAAACGATCAAATAAGTAATCAAAAATAAAGCAGAAAATTCAAATGCTGCATTTTAAAAAGTTGTCTACTTCCAATGGTTAAATTAGCAAATGTCAACAATGAAATTAGTAGGTGAAGTGAAACGCTTAAACAAGATTCTATCTCTATAGGAACAAAACCATTCAGTTGCTGAAAGTTGGTGAATAGTCACAGTTGACAGTAGTATTCACTACTAAAATTCACTTTGCCAAAGTCGAAATAATGTTTGCCATACGCATGTTTGCATGTATAATTTACACAAGCAAGCTTCAAACCGCCATGCAACGACGCAACCAGCATTAAACTGAGCCATTGTTTTTAAAAGAATCCTAAAACCAACAAATACCTATTTTTGTCAAAAACAATCTTCACTTTTCAGAGTGACTTAGGCAAGTCTACTGATGAGGAAACCAAAACGAAATATTTTGTTGTAGTTTACATCACTTATCGGGTCTAATGCTTTCAATCTTTGCAAAACAGATTTGATTTTATGTTTATCCTTCTATTAAAACCATGCTAATCTATACGTTAAAAGTAAATTCATGTAAATAGCATTTTTTTAGTTTGTAGGTGCTCGCATGGTTGCATGTTGCGGTGAATAGAAAATGAGAAGGTGAACATGCTTACAATTTACAAACCAGTATTATCTTTGGTCCCTTTAAGCATAAAAAACTGAATTATTTGTGGTTTCTCCAACTAAACTTATGGCAATGTTTTGAGAAGTTGTATATTATGTTGGTATTGTGCAAAACTGTCATGTTGTTGGTAGCAAATTGCAATACTTACTTTTGCTATTATTAATATGACAAAGACAAAAAGGTCTGGCACACATTTTTTGTCTACTTGTCAAACATAAAAAATATGTCGATGATAAAGCAATGTAACACAATGTTTTAAACTTATTTAGATAAAAGACCAGTACATTGCATTATCATGTTGGTATAGCACATAAACGCACTCGACGTTTTTTACACAGAGTAATCAAAGTAATGAGCACACACAGGAAACGCTTGACTGCCTGTCGAAAAAAGAAAATTACCCGGAGTCAGACAAAAAATGAGTTTTAAAATGCATTCTTCCTTTGGTTCCTTCTCGTAAGCCCCTAATACGCATGTATCTTTAGAACAGTCTACATTCTGCATGCAACAATTGTACTGAAAGGAAAACCCTTTTGTTTGGGTATTCTTTATATGCAAAAAATCAAAATTAGACCTTGCGTCTTTTTGTTGAATTTCATGATTCATGATGATGAGAAGGTTGTTTTGTAAATACATAAAAACAATTTGAAATGCTGAATTGGTCTGCAGTTACTTTCTTTTTGCTATGAACAAAATTAGTCTAAAGTGATCTGACGATGAGTATTAGTAGTGGCTTTATTATTTCAAGAAAATTAAGTTCTAGAATAAATAGTAACTAGTCAAAAATCACAACTATAATAAGCTGCTGTATCAAGTGCCTTATCTTCAAATTGCAAAAAAAAACTTCTTAAAATAAACAACAAAGGCATTCTCAAATTAATACAAGAGAAATCAGCCTAATTTTACAGAGATATCACAGTTCTGTTTTTTCTAGGTTTCATCCGTTCTCTATTTTTTGTCAGTCTCTATTTTTTCACCCTTTTCCGTAACATTTTCCACATTCAAGCTTTCATATATGAGTCAAAACATCGATTAAATATTCCATTTCTCACTGCGTTGTGTTTTATGTGGATTTATGAAATTGTACCAGTTTGCTCATTTCATAAGATATTCCAGTAGGAGGCAATACGAGCATTGAGGTTAAGCGTGAATTCAAAAAATCCATGTAAATTAGGTTAGTACTGCTGGCCTTTTAAGTTTCTTCTTGTTTTCCTTTAACTGTTTATAACTTTGACTCCTGTGACACTCCTTCAAACTGCACTTACTACATTTGTGTTCTCACAAAAGACACAAATCTATCTCTTCGATGAATGAATTCAACCTTTTCTGGGTTCAAATGTCCGTCTGATTCTCGCAATATATCCAATTAATAATTTATTGGACTTCACAGAAATGTATGTGCTCCAGATGAACTAAGCATAAAAGTGAGGTAGCAAAAGGATTATTGATAGATCTGAATAGCATTGCTAGCAGAATGGGTCAAGCTACCCTTTTGCTCCTTTTGGTATCTTATTGAACCTCTTAAGCAAAAGGCATTCATTTTATATAACCTCAAACGAACCTAACCTAGGTGCGATGCAGAGGTTATCAGGTTTGAGTTGTTGGTCGTTGAATCGCTGAGGATGAGTCATCCAAAAAGGCTAGGCAGGGACAAATTCTGATGTATCGGGTGTAAGTGTATGTAAAATTCAATTTTACGACCAAGAAAGGTACAGACGGATTCATCAGACCAGACCAAAGACAATTCAACGATGTTTCTCAGCTTTAGTGCATTGTACATTAATCAGGTACTTTTAACTCGTATAAAACATCAAGTTGAATTTCATAGAAAGACACAATCCAGTTGGAATACAGCTAAATTTCCTTTGAATACTTGCACCGTCGCATTATCATGAATGAAAAAACAAGTGAAAACATCATGATATTTTTAGTAATGAGTATTTTATTAGTCATCTTGACAATATTAACGCTGATGACCCAAGCAACAACGAATCGAACAACTTTTCATGGAGCACAACCACAAAAGTGTATGATTATGTGAGAAGAAAGAAGTTCTTACTAAGAACTCAAACCAACCTTTTTATGGAATCCAGTATCTCAGCCTTGTGAAGGCAGTCCAGAAATGTTCGGTTCCAGTTCAGTGTTTCACCGTTGTTGGCAAGTAGAATAATAAGGAAGAAATGTCTCAACAAAGTAAAACAAAGTTTTAAAAAACTGTAAGTTCATGAATGCACTGTACACACCACACAATGTGCACGTAACGTACGCGGTGTACAAGGCGTACACAGTTCACGCATTGAAAAACGATACACTTTCATGAACCGAAACAATTCACTTGTATTGTTGTGCCTTTTATGAAACAGACAGACATAGTTCTGCCCTCCACGATATCATAAGACCGACTGACAAGAAGGCATTCACTTTACAATAGCTACGAAATGATCACGACATAACCATCATCATCACCATGACTAAACTGTAGAGAGGGATGCTAAGGTATCTAGCGAAACAGCCAACATAAGAGCAGCAATAAGTATAAAAGTCAGTTAAATGGATATGAGCAAGTACATTTACATGCAAGAAAAATGTTGCTGTCTGAGCATTTGCCAAGCTGCATAACATATCATCATCAGCTAGTACACTCATAGTGAATAGAAGGGGATGATTCTGAAAATGTATGCAAAGTTTAGTAGTTTGGTATATATATTGCCAAAGTATTTGATGCTGCTTCTATATCAAGTTTTGCATGTATATTTTTTAGGATTGTGTCTTTGTTGCTTTCTTGTTTATTCGTTTCTCGAAGGGGAATGAACAAAAAAGTTGTAGTGCCCCTAGGCTTTTATCTTCTAGGCATCCCTTTTTCATTGCCATTTCTGTGTGCATAGTGGTAAGTAAAACGTACGCAAGGAAGACTACAGTGCTCACACACATGCCACTAAACAACTCGCATTTGTATAAAGATTTGAACATGCCCCAAAGTGATGCAGTTACTTGCTATATCGTGGATTTCCCCTTCGCTTTATTTTGCATAACTGAAAATTCAAGTCGCGACGATTATGTAAATATAATTAAATTGATATTATGCAGAAACTGGCAAATAACCATTTATGTACTTGTGTGTGTTTTCCACTTCTGAACTGGGAATTGTTGTGCGTAGATGCAGTAATAAACATCACAACGAATAAAATAACTTTTGAATGTCTTTACATATGTCTATACTGCTCTGTTTTCGTTCCAAGTTATTGCAGTCTCGCATTGAAGCCTAATTTTATATCTATGAATTGTGTATGACCTTCTTGTTTTCGTTTAGTAATATGGAAATTATTTTCGGGAAACACGGTGACGATATAAATGACGGCGTCCGTCCAGGATGTATGGTTATGTTCATGTCCAGCAGGATACACACCCCATTCATTCATTGCATCCTCACTGACCATGGCATCCTCCACCTGATAAAATACTAAAATGCCAATTCATCCCATTACAGTGGTAACCATTTGAATTTATTGCTGCTTGAAAAACAGCCTGCGTCAAAGCTAGGTGTGTGTTGAGAGCAAGGCAGCACGATTGGGCAATTTTTAAATGTCACAAACTTGCGATCGCTTGTATAAAAAGTGGCATTGTGCTAAAATAATTTGCCAATGTGTAATTTTGCTTTGGGGTTGTCACACATTTCCCAGAATAGATGAGAATTCGACATACACAATTGAATTAAAGTAGTTAATGATTACCTTTGTTATCATTATTAAATATTAAATACTGACTACACTTTGTATGTTGGCTAACAGGCATATTGTGGGGGATGCACTGCCCATTGCCCATCCTAAGTTGCAAAACACGCAACAGTTATTTTAATGTTTCTTATGATGACGACATGCCATCTTGCAGTAATGATAATGATGCATCTCCAATCGACTCCCAAGTTTTTTCAGATTGCATTAATAAAGAGTGAATAATAGAAGCTGTAGAACAAGGACATGAAATTGGTAACAGACTGAACTGTGAAGGAAAACAAATGCGTGCGTTTGGAACTTTCAATGAAAATGGGACTTTGGGACAGTTGCTCCTGTTGGTATAGATTAATACTTATATAGTGTCACGGCTCTAATTACAGGTCTCTGAGCATATTAAATATTCTTTTAATTTTTACCTTAGGCTAAACATAGAAGTCTAGAGTGTCATTAGGCTTAAGAGTAATTGCCTCTATTATTGGTAGCAAATAGCTTTCAGTAGCAACTTGGATGGTCAATTGTATCCTATATAACAAGTGATTATAGCGTAATTAATAATTTAGACAAGGGAGTGTTACAACGATGATGATTATAATATAAACATACCTCATGCTTGGCATGGCATTTCAATTACCCTTCAAGAATGCAATATTATTGTGATTATTGCAACTTGTGAGAGATTATAAAATGAATGAATCTCTTAATCGCTTGGTTTGATATGCATGAAGTCAGTGTTTCTCTGATGAGAGACACATAAATTGTTGCAGATGACCATGTCTTCATTAACGCCACCGTGAGCAATGTCTGATCAATAATAATTTTAGCAAATCAAAGTCCCTTTAGGGTTCTATTAAATGTTAGACTACGCTACTTAAAAGATTGGCGGATGGATATTACAAGGATTAATGGCCAAATTCATACAATTTACACCACTACTGCCATTGCATCTCATGTCAAATGGACGTCGTCTGTCTATCGATTAAAACACGAACCTTTACTGAAAGAATTGAAGTGCATCTCATGCCCAATACAATGTGTCAATTTACCGTAATGACATTACATTACCGGGGCAGTAATATCTAAAAGTAAAAGATTAAAGGTCTTCAATCGATCATTAGTCCACGTTTCATCCAACGCTGCTTACTGATTCGCTTGCACAATGCACAACTGAACATTACTCAGTCATGCATGCTAGGAGCAATTTTGGTAAGTTACCCTTCTTCTGTCGCTTTCAGACCATTATCATCTTCGTAGAGCCATTAAAAAGCGAATAGTTGTTATTTATTTTATGACGTTGACTAAAGTGACGAGACCGAAAAGGAACGCATGTGACGGATATCAAATGAAGATTGTAAAATAATAGCTGTGCGATACAAGAAATCCAAAACTTTTGGCTTCTAAATGGAGAGGATAAATGACAGGCAGAATCGACTACCAACAAGCGTGTAATAAACTAGGCGGTATCTCTGGCTTTTCCACTGTTTGTTACCGAAATTAGTGAACGCTAAAGACCTTAGTTTTATTGTATAAAGCAAAAGATGCTTCGACTGGCATTGTTGATAATTCGGCAGATCATCATGAATGAATGAACAATCTGATTAATCTTTGTGAACTGAAGTTTTGTTAGTTCTAGTGCTAGTGTATTGGCAACACATGTGTTATGTGTTTCTCTGCTAGCTGCCCAATACCTATTTAGGGTTAGAAGTTGGAACGGTGGATTTTGTTATTTTTTGGGAGGATTTATGTAACATTCTTTCATGAAATTCTTTATACATAACACACATGTGGAATTATATTTATATTGTATTAGCAGAGCTTTTTAAAATGCCGTAATTGGCCACGATATCCATAAATCAAATTGATTCAACCCAATTTCGAAAAGAAACTGTAAATTGTACCAGATGAGGTAAACGAAAAATTATATCAAAGCGTGAGCGCTATAATAATATGAAATCGACTTTTTTGTTGACCGCCTGCAGCTGCATGTATAAGCTCTCTAAAAGTTTGAAAATTTGCACTCTACAAGAATAAACGGAAATGATGGAATTTAATTCAGCACTAGCTCTGACAAACGTGTCTTCCACAACCAACAATCTGCCCAATAATAAAAATAATGATTTTTTTCTTATTTGCAGGCTGTAAATTGCAACAATCCCACCCATGCCGACACCACTCAAATATGCGACAGTAATCATCCAATCAAAATGGGAAAAGAAATTAAGATAATAAAAATACACAAATTGGTGAATTTTCTTGTTGTATCTCAGAGGAGAGGTAATAGGGAAATGCTGATTGCTACTATTTATTATTTGCCATTATCATTACCACAAACTTAATATAACGCAAAGCTTGCGGGAGTGTTTGGCATATTGGCACGTATTTGTTCTGCTTTCATTAATGCAATTATTATTGAGAATCCGCATAACTAATCCATCGAAGCAGCTTTTCATTTTAAAATTAATCAAGCTTCTAGCTAATTAAAATGAAACATTTCATCCCTCGTCCCCAGTTTACAGTGTAGAAGATGATTGTAATAATAAAAAATAAAGAAGAAATTATCGTATAAAGTGTGTCAGTAGTAAAGTAAGCTAATCGCTAAAATGAGCTCCCTGTTTTGTTTAATGAAGGGTTTCCGTTTCCTACAAACTGAACTATACATTAGAATGCAACAAGCAGTAAACTTGCTTGTAAGTTCAGTAATACATTATAGCTCATTGTTTTAACTTTGTTATATAATGCAGTAAGGTAAATAGTAACTCTAAAATTATGCATTAATTCATTTAACCACAAAATTTCTTCTCGAGAACCTTCTTATTGTAAGAAAAATGAGACGTTGTTTGTACTTCTATATTTACACAAAGTATTATTGGTGTGAATTCTAGGGTGGCCTAGATAAGTCCTATTGTTAAAAGGATGTTTGAGCGCAGTTTTATTATGATGACTATGGTAACATGGCTTGTTCATGTGCACTCGTTTTTACTTTTTTTGCTAAAATATATGACAACAATTGAGCTTTTGCTATGGCAAAGCGTACCTTCTAGTTTTTCTAGTACTGTCGTATTGAAACTGATCCAGCATGTTTCCGCTTTGCATTTGACATAAGTTTCATTCCTGAGGTAAGACACTAGTTAAATTGAACTTTTAATACATAAAGCCAGCATCAAATAGAAAAATTTATTAAGAATGCATAGAATGTGCCATAAAACAATGAAACGTGATTTGACAGTAAAAACAAATCCGAGAATGCCATCGGCTAACCTAACCCACTTTATGTAATGTTACAAAATGATGACAGTGACTGGTGATAGATGTTGGCTTCTAAATAGGCCTAGGCGACACAGTGAGGGGTAAAAAGGGAGGAAGTTCTGTAACTAATACAACTCAGTTTTATTGTACAGCACACACAAATGCGCCTAGAGGGAAGGAAATGGTGTGAAGTTGCATTATGCAACTTGTGTATAGTGCGAACGAATGAACTTGTATAGCCTAGTGAATGAGCATGCAAGAAAAAAAGTTAGACCATGATTGACTAAATTTTCATCTGTGACCATTTCTTATCAAATAATTAAGTTTGATTTCTGGTATAAGGTTGACATTTTTATATACTTACATATGCAGATTGCAGTCCTTCCTCAATGCTTTTTGACAATTCCCAATTACAAACAAATGTTTGGAAACAATACGATTTGTGATTACATCATTGTCACAAATTATAACTTATTAATTTGATGAATTTACCCAAAAGTCAACACAGGGAACTTTGGTCTATGTTTGAAACAATGTCCATATTTTCAATTTAAACGAAAATCTAAAATTCAAATCTTTTTGGTAGTTGTGAAATGTGAATACGCTTTTCTGCTCTCGGGATATAACGAAGACGGAACTAAGTACATTCATTCATGCTGGTACTTCCGCACGCATTCACGACATGTTAGTGAACCGGCACATAAATGATTGACTAAAAAAGATGTTTTTACTTTCAACTTCATTTCAATTAGCGAATAGTTTATCAATTGACGTTCGCTTGGCATTTGAACTGATGGCATTTTCCTATATAGACAAACTCATGGACGAATTCCCCAATGCTATTGTATTTTATGTATATTAATTCCGATATATACACCATTGTAACATGGCCATAAAAATTGAAATTAAGGGTATGTGTTTATTTCATTGATCAAACATACTTAATTCATCATATTTTAACAAAGACATTTCAGGAATCAACTCATGATAAATATCTCTAAAATATTATGCAGATGAAGATTTGCTCTATTTTATCATTTTTATTAAACGGAAACAAGACTGGTTATATCAAAAGCATTGTTGCACAGAGGAAAACTTTTATCTGTTCGTAAAGTCATTATAATTTGTAACAAAACGTTAATTATTAGCTAACAAAACAGCTAAATCTTTATACGAATGGTACACACATAAAATCAATCCAAAGCAAGCTTAGTAGTTCTAGTTAGTCATTTTCCTTTTCAGGTGTACACTTGCACACGTCAATGATTGACAGCTCACTTGCTCTGCAATACGCACGGAGTGCAGTGGTCGATTTCACGTGTGATGAAACTGTTCTCATTCATTAATGAATCACATGCTTTGTACCGTCCTCATCAATGGTACGTACACTGTACAGTTTGACAGAATTTGTTAAAGCTGTTCTTTGGCTGACAAAAATGAGATAATTTTTGTGTTATTGTTATCTCAAGAAACGGACGAATGAACGGAAGTTGTGTCACTTTTTGTAAGTGTTTTGTTGCTGCCTTGGACGCAAAGATTATCATGTATGAGCGATTCATGCGATCAGCAATTTTGTCTCCTGGCAAAGGAAGCAAGAATTTAGTAATTCATTTGAGTTCTCACACTCTATTTGTGCCAGTGCCAGGGCTAGTAAAATACAATAACTCAAGCAACGGAAGTCATATTAACTGTCGAATAAAAGATTCGAAATTATCAACATTATTCTATTTTTGTGTTCATTTTTACATCCTGGTAAATGATGAATGGTAATGACCGTTGCATCGCCATTTAGTGCCAATAATGAATCGGTCACTTAAATTATTTTGGGAATTTCCCATTTTCGTACTGGCAATGGAACAGATAGAAGTAAAGCGATCAGCAATCAAACTCTTTTCTACAAACATATTTGAGTGAAATTTTTAAAATTTTAGGAGGAAGTACGTGCGTTTACAAAAGAACTTGGTATAAATCTCCGTGACTCAGCTGCTTTAACAATCATTATAATTTCAACGCGATTAGCCAATGTACGTCTATTATTGTGTGCTACGCATTCAATTACCATTTTCTTATGCGTTGATCCAATGATCACGTGTCATTTGTCTTTGAAACAGAAAGCGTTGCATTACAAATTCAAAACTGTTAAAATAAAAAATGTTGCATTAGAGACTGTCTTGAATGATCGTATAGCTAAATGCTAAAATTATGTATTCAACAATTATTTTTTACCTAATACTGCATTTTTATTCAAGTGCTTCTTTAATTTAGATATTTACTAAAAATGTTTATATATAAAACGTTAACTTTGCTGTACTTACAATATATTTTTAAAATCATTATTTTTATCGGAAATACCTTTGTGATGATGGCAGACAAATCTGTGCAAGCTTAGTTTATTTACGAGTGGAAAGGTTTTGAGAAGAAAGTGAGATTCAACTCATTATAAAACGGTTTTGGAGTCAAAAATTATGAATCATCATGATATAGTTTTTGGTCTATAAAGCAAAATGTAAACGCACTCATTTTCTTTACGGTGCATTGACAAAATTGATGTATATCTTCAATCATCTTTATTCCCCAATACTTTGCTTGCTTTATTTAGTATTATCCGAGCACATGATACACTATAATGTTATGCTTGTAAAACTCTTCATTTCCTCTGCCAGCCATACGTAATAGGGTTTTATCATCGTCGTACATGATATAATATTGTCTTGATGCTAAGCTATGCTTGAATCTTGTGGAAAACAATATCAAGGATTGTAACAATCAACACAAGCCAAACTCTGCAACTAAAAATAATGCAAAATGAAAGTTGTTTTATGGCAGGTAAGATCCGTTCCGTCCAGATAAGTTATATAAGCTTTCGAACTGTATAAAGCGTAATTAATGCCAATATTTTAATGCGAGAACATCAACGCATGAAATGATTGTAAAACCGTTTCACTACCAACTTTCAAACTGGCTTAATGAGTGGGTGAACGGGCATGGTTGGTTAATGTGTCTAATGTTATAAATAACGCACGTTACATTAGGCAAGAATGTAATCACTGAACTAGTAATATATTTCTTGAAACTGAGCCATGAAACTGAGTCACTTTCATGCAAAACATTTTTCTAACTTTTATAGCTTTACACTTCAGTTCAAATGTGTGAAAATGAACTTTTTAATATGCGTTTATTAAATTTTATGACTTGTTGATTATCAACGATATATAAAGCGTCTTAATGGTTGCTATATGCAAATTACAACTTACTTGTTTGTCGTTTTGCGGTGGAAAAATATGTAGTCCTTATTACACGTAAAGTTACATGGATGAAATTGTAATTGCAAAATGTGTGAAATTTTTATGGAACAAAGATTGAAGATTTATCTACTGTTAAATCACAGGATAACTTGTGACAGTTTGTTGTTGGTGGAAAGAGAACAAATGCATGTAAGTAGTGAATGAAAATTGATTACGATTGAAGGCATGTCTAATTTTAAAAATAATCTGGCATTATTGTGCCTGGAGGAGTGGTGCAAATTTTATTTTCATATTGTTTGCATATAACCCTTTAGCCGTCATTTATTGATATTCATCTTCTCAACTTTAAAATCAAATCACACTCAAAACACACGTTTTCACTAAATTGACAGATCCTTGATATTGTGTAAGATGTAACATGCTGACTTCTTTGCTGTATTGTTAAATAAAAATGTACCACTACTTATATACCATATGTGTCATAATACCCCCTTATAAGTAGATATATTGTATTGTACTTTAGCTTTCCTTTTGGTGAAACGTATTGAGACCTTAAAAAGATTGCGGTGAAAAAACTAACAATTGAAACAATAAGATTTAGTAATCAGCGTTTTTAAACAACGCAGTGCGTGCGTGTGGGCAGGAGTAATGATGATGTTTGTAAGGTCACACATGAATGGCCCGGTACAGAGGCAGCTTGATTATCAAAACAGTTTTAATTTTTGCATTTGGTCGTGACTGTTGACAGATCATCTCGACAAGCTAAACTGACAAGGTGATCTTCTTGAGCATGAAAATGGTTATATAATAATGGTTTCGTACAACGACTGCCTTTTGAGTTTGTTGTTATGGTTCAGAAATGAGCTTGCTGAGCTGAAGTACACTTTTATTACTAGTCTATTAGTTAGGAGGGTACATATATATGCTCACCATTAAGCTCAACCACTCTCTTTGATGCGTCCGAAAAAGTCCACATGTCAGTCAATCACCTGCAGTATAATGACACAAAGCCAAATTGTAAACAAAACAAATTTCAGCAAAGAAATACGTGTACGTCTACTACGCAAATAAAATGGAGCAATCTTTCAAGAAGTGCATCAACGCACGTTCAAGGGAAAATAATGTAATAAAGTCGAGGTGAAGGATCAACTCATTTATACTAGTATTTATTAGGTACATATGACTGCTGCAACACCACAACGGCAGGTGAAGTGTGATAGATTATTTAAAAAACAAAAAAATCATTGTATAATTCCGTTACGTCAATCCAAAAATGTTGAGAGATTACTAATTGTAAAATCTACTCTTCTACATTTTTGGTAGTGCAAAAAACGCATGCAACAACAAACGATTGATAGAATGCCTTCTTATTATATTCGTTATTGAATTTTAAACGCAGAATGTAAAATATGTATGTAAAATTGATTGATTCGATGTATGTATGTAAGTGGTGCCGGAGCATTATCTTGTCAGCTGCATTCATTAACATATTATGTTGACCCTTTAAACTATAGCATAACTAATAAATAGTCAAGATTGTAAGACTAATGTTTATTACTAGTAACGTATTTCATTATGATTGGTTTAAATTACCAAATAATGGAATGGCTCATTAAAATATTCAACATAAAAAAGACCACTCACTTCTTTTTATGGAATTTGAAGCACCATATTGAAAATTATCTACAACTTTTTGAAGTAATCGTTCTTGTTGCCCACTATGCTGCTTGAGGAAGGTAAGTTGTGTAAGTAAATAATTACCGTTGCCTTATTTCGTTTGTAAAAAAGTAGGAAATTGAAAAACGAAAGTGATAATATCGAATAGAAATAAATTAAAACTAAAACGTCCGACTAACTTTTTGTCATAAAGGACAAATTTTGGGTGTTCCCACTATCTCATTGATAAGGAGTACTATGTATGTTGTGCAATCAAGGAATTAGCTGCAATCAATCTGATGAATAATTCATACATTTCTTATTTGTGTGTTTTGACAAAAATAAGTAAATTTACTGTGGTCTAATAAAAGAAAAAAATGGAAAATATATATGCGCACGTACGTATTATTTGTGCATGAGGTCTTTGATGGGGAATAATAAGAATATTATCCATAGTGTGCACCACATTAATGCATAATAAATTTTTAGGCTTCCACTACGTTGAACGTGGAAAATGATATGTGGTAAAATACTATATTGCACATTCTAAATTATTTTTGGTGTCGGTGTCATATATTTGGATACGCCACAGGACAGATATGAACTAGCAAAAACTCACAAAAGGGAAACTCTTGGAGCAGGCTAGAATAGTTGTATTGTGTATATTTAATCTCTAGTTGTAAATACAACTTGCAAATATTTTTGTTTTTGATGCCTTTTTATTAAGGAAATAAGCTGTGGTGTACTTCTGTCTCTTGATCTCCTGTGCTCTAGTAAGTCCAAAAAATGTGAAGACTTCGCGATTTGTAAGTTCAACCATAGTTGCACACATATATTATATGACATTGACAGCAGTGCGTCAGGGCGGACGTTTCATTGGTGGATTAACCTTACATGCTTTGCCACCAATGTGCTGAATGAGAAACCAGTACAATCCACTAGTAGATTTAAGGTGCAATTAAGTCTTTTGCAAAAAATCTCCACTACTGCTGCAGTACCACACATGAGCTTTTAATACTTTTGCCAGATTATGGCTATTCATTCAGATCTTCTCACATCATATCACAAAAATTAGAAGTAATACCAATGTAAAGTCGTGCGTTTTAAATGCATAATAAATATTGATAGATTATATATAGTGTATGCTTTATTTACATGTGTCAATTTAGTGGCAACCCATCAGCAGTTATACATTTGGTCGGACATTTAATGGTTTTTATTTGTTTAGAAGGATATAATCGTAGAATTGGTTTTATTAACTTATTTCGAGTAGACATTAAATTTATTTATGACAAGCACAACCTATTTTGGAAGAAAAGTCTGAAGTACACCACGCAATGCAAAAATTCATACACCTTTGTTTAACCAAACCCAAACGGCACGCCACATGGTCTTAGAGCTAGGTTGAAGTTGTAGCAAATTATTCCTTGATATAGTTCCCTCTCTCTGGTTTTTTAGGTCAATGCAATGATAGTCCGTTGGTTACAAACGGATAAACTCTAACGAAATTTGTAAAAAAAAACACAAGAACAAACCGAGCTTATGTTTGTTTCTGCGGCTACAAAAACTATACACGTTGTCAGGTCCTTATTTGAGCACTTTAGTTTAATTGACGTTAATTTGCGTGCATAGTAATACTGAGTACTTTTTAAACAGTTTAGCACAATTCTTGCTGTTATCGAACTCAGTTTTGATGGCAGATAATGTTTTACGCATCTTTGTTTTTAGGTAAATGCCATTTTTTTAGTAGGAAAGGGTGTTTATTGTTGTCAGATTTATATCTGTGTATGAAGTGTTAGCTACACTAACTAGTTAGTTGGTAACAGGATACATATATGTGTCCTTTATTTTAGAGATTTGCTTATGACTATTATTCACCCCAGAAATATATATTATCCACTACTTACATCGTAAATTAAAACGTGATTCTTTATAGTTATAAGTGGTGGCGAGGATGAGTCATAGTATATATTAGCGGTAGCTATATGATTTCAAAGCATGTTAGGTGTTCATTATTTATTACAAAACTAAAGAGAGTGAAAACAAGTATAATACATGTAAGATATTTTACAATTAGCAAGTTTCAACTTTTAGTACCACCGCATGTTTATTTGCATTATTAATTAAGTAGAAACTTGCTAAAGTATGGTCATTAATCTTTTGAGCAGTTCTCATATACTACTACTACTAAGACCCCGTATTAATATTACTACGATGAGGCTCAATCACAATGATTTTGATCAAATTTAGTCGGGTATTTTATGTTACTCCTTGATTTGTGATGTGGATACAGTTATTTTACCAATAAAAAACACTCCAGTAAGTTGTAAAGTTCAAAGACTTTCTGTTTCACATAAAAAACGAAACACAATTGCTTTTACATTACCGCAAGAGCGTAAATATACAGAACTTTTACCATCATCAATTGATGATAATCCTCCTATTATAAAATATACATAATATGGTTGGTTTGTCACAAAGTCGAAAAGCGTATCTGCATCACTTAACACTACTGGTTTTGCGTGATGGTCGTCACGATGATGCTGGTATAGCTTCCCAAGCTAAAAGCGTCATAAAAATATTTTTCTCATCGATGTTCACCCCGCATGTTTCGATTTTTAAATGCTTTTCGTTACACGATCTGCTCAACCGTTCAAAATGTTAATGATGAATATTTGACTACCTTCATTTATTTCATGACCAATGCCTTTTAACTGTAATTTCCCGTTTTTCTTCATTCTCCTTTCGATTTCATTATTGTGCCATGCTCATCATCTACATTGTACTCTCTGCTTGATGTTTTTGTTGAATCCTACATTATTTTTGCCAGTTAAAACTCTTAACGAAGAAGCGTCACTTGCTTATATTATGTAATAATGTAATGCTCACCGTTGTTTTAAGGTAGTATGATCGGAAAATTCTACAATAGAAATCAGGTTTTTAATGACTTGAACGAGACAAAAGTTCAATGGAACTAGTATACAAAAAATGTCAATTTTTTCTGGTGCCAGACCGCCTCACATCAAGATTTTGCGTTTTTCCTTGTTGTTTCTCTGAATGACGGTAGGACCCTCAATATCATCATCATTATGGTGCTCGTCTTCCGAATCTTCTTGCTTTTCCTTGTAGACCATGATTCATACTGGCTTTAAACTTTAATCCTTTCTCATAAGATTAGCAAAAAATGCATATTGTACGGAAACCTGTTAACTCCAATCCTATATACCGTGTAAAGAATTTTATGATGTCTTTAGATCGATTGTTTTAAGAACTTAGCTTGAGTTCTTTGTAGCAAGCATTACACACTTTTCTTGTGAAATGAAGCAGTAAGGAAGTAAATACAATGCAGGTGAGGTAATAATGACTCGATAAACCAAGGCTCAAACTACCTCAGGCTTGTTTCAAAGCAATGAATACAAAAGCGATATTTTTTCCTTAGCTCAAGACACAGTTAGATTCTAACCTTTAAATGTGCTAATCAAATGGAAAACGGGAATGGCAGGATGTGGATCCCTCCAGGGGATCTACAAAAAAAGAAAAAATATATAATGTAATATCTAAAAGAATAGGTAAAACAACGGATACACTGGCGTGGCCCCAAGTCGGATGATCTTTAAAATAAATAAATAAATACATATACCACCTTACTTCTTTGCTCTGACAGGCATATATATTGTAACTAGTAATATTGCTAATTCGCAACTTGGAAAGATGTGGGCAACAGAACAACAGCATAAAATTGCCCTCCCGATGAAAGGCTCACGTTTTACAATTTTACTACGGAAAAATACGTGATACATATAATGGACTTGTGGGTATAGTCAATAAAACAAGGAAACAGTTTTCAGGATAAAGAATTATTTGCCTTTCATATTCGAAGATTTTTCGTTTTGTTTATGCAAATAGGTTTAAGTTCATTTGGCTGCTTAGTGTGCTGAGTGCTGTACTTTCAACTTTGTGCATAAGTAAGAAGTGTTTCGTTTCGCAAAGTTATCGATATATGATTAACTACACGGACAAAACCAAGACTCTTTTTGCTTCATAAAGTACTGTTGAATCAAATCCCATTTGGCTCAGAGTGAGTTAATTTGAAATCTTCTGATATACAATAAACGATTTACTAAGCTTCATTTCGGTTAATATTTCTCATTTCCTACAAACCGTCATTTCTTTTTCCTCGGTTCTTGATGATGCACCCAAGTTGTTTGAGTTTGGTGTGATGAATGGCACTAATCATTAATGAAATGCAAGCCACGCACGTTCAACAACTTCATTATTGATGAGACTCACAGGGGTCTTTTCCGTCTTCCATCCGTGATGATGGCCATTTTCCGATTTTCATATTGCAAACATATCATAACTATGAAATAAATGACACCAGCCTCCAACAGATCGAATTTGCTTCGTGCTGCATTCTATAACAGTCCTTGGTACTTCCAACACTGTCTAGTGTATATAATATTCAACTTTTATTATTAACATGTCGATTATGAATGACTGGTTGAAAATTCAAGTCGGGTGCAAGTGTTAAGAACACTTTTACTAGTTGGCAATATTATGTAGTATGAATGTGAGTCAAATTCAAGCAGTTCCATTATTTACTTATCTTATAACCGTCTATCACTACATACATACTCAACAAACATCAAAGTTCAATGGCATTGTTTATACTGATTAAAGTTCCTGAATGCATGAACTTTATGAAAGCCTTGGTATTGTAAATATGTAATACCATTGTTGATGTACTATCTGCTAGATTTTCAAAGTGCTTTCAGCAATGATTGCGACTGGGAGTATTGTCCATCACGTTCATAACATGTAGAGTGATAACTGTTTGACACAAATGTGCAAAACCTACTGTAAAAGCAGATTCAAAACTCGGGAAATTTAAAATCAGTTTTTGGCAATGAAATGGTACAATGGTTGTACTGACGCAACTTTAGGGATAGTAATTTAAAATACCTTCATTTTACCCTATCCACAAACGCAACATAAGTAAATACTTCATATACATTGGGGACCGGACTTTTCAAAGCCACAAGTATTTTTTGGTAACCCATACAAGGTTATGCATATATTTTGAAGCATAAGTTGAGATTCAAGGATAGGTATGTAGTTTTCTAAATCACAAAAGTAACGAATAATTAGGACGTACATCTTTACATAAACGCGGCATTTCAAGCTACAACTCATCGATTTATAAATGATTTGTGCAGAGAAGAAAGCATGCAGAAGAATTAAGTTCTTTCATAACTTACTTTTACGCTTCTCATCAATAATTGTAAGTATGAATTCGAGAGAAAATGAAACTTGGATTGCTAATATTATATTATGACTATTATGCAATCAGGTATACATACATAGTGGGCGAACAGGAGAAATTCAAAAAAGTTCGCAATTTGCTATTTTTCTTCTAAAACAACTGCATTTCAGTATTTTTCATAAGCAAAAAAAGAAATTAATTTTCGGTTTGTTTGTATCATTATATTTGCTGAATGCGTGATTCGTAGTAAAAAAATATTTTCCCCATTCCCGTGGACCATGCAGCATGATTCATACTCATGCTTACATGCTGTAAGAATTCATCACGAATTTCTAAGTCATCTGCAAATCACCTGTTGCTGTCATTACACATCCAGTGTACTTATTACTTGATGAATTAGAATTACAAAGTAAATGCACTTTAAAATTCTATTTACGAATTCTATGTAGAATTATGCTACAACTTTGAGTTTGAAATTGATGATTAATGCATCACGACCTGTTGTTTAGTCCTTCAAATCAGTTCAATGCATCAATCAGTGAAGTTGAAAATGTGCGTATATAATCCAATTAGATACGTAGTACACAACTTGTGTAACACGAGCACAAAGTAGTAGTAGCAAATGTATGTAATTTTAAAGGAGAATACTTTCTCTTCTACATGACTTTGCTATAACTATAATATGAATTAGAAGCAGTAAATTTGGAAAAATTGGGCGATTAAAATTAAATGTCGTATATTTTCAATTCAGCAAGTTTTTTCATATTAAAGTAGCGATTGAGTCGAATAAATAAGTGCATGCCAAAGAGCAAAAATGAGATCAGAGCATGATTTATATTTCACTTACCCACTCGTTCTCTGCATAGGATTTTTAAATATCATGTTTACGTAAAAACCACAACATATGCAAATGTTTTCAATTTACATACATATGAGCTAATGAGATGTATTAAAACATTATGAATAAAAATATTGGTCATTAAGTAAAAACGTTTCAATTGCAAATTATTCTTTGGTGAATTTATTTTCAAAATTGTGTTACTCCGCACAGTCAACAGTAGTATATGACTACAACATTCCATTAATCAGAAACTTTACAGATAAATATAGTGTGTATTATATATATATAGCAGGTAAACATTTATTTTGTAAGTATTAAATCAATTTTACTCGGAGTAACATTTGTACTACATCTAAACAGTTAAATTAAATGAGTAAAATGGATTTAATTGTTATATGTTTGAATTGTAGTTTGGTTTCTAACTGCGAACGACATATCTATAATGCATTTATAACATATGAACCACAAAAACACACAAATTTTGTTGAATTTTTTCTACATTTTATTTAAGTTTAAATTTATTTTTACCCATCCTATCAAGTTTTATCGACACACGTAGAACATTCAGTCACTGGTTGGAAATTGCAATCAAAGGTAATTGTACAATGGCAGCACGAGATATTTTAAAACAAAAATTCTAAGCTAGATGGCATAATATTATGCTTGTTTCTTTATTTTGATAATTTAGATAACCATAATAGAGGTAGAAGGTTGACAAGCTATATTGTCAACTTAATGCAATTAATATACAAGTGATATTTTTATTGGTACATTCCAAACTAATTTAAAAGAGAATTCCTCTTCAATCTTCATAGCTTAATAGCAGTCAGTGGCAACAACTAGCTTTGTGTTTACATTAATGTGGGATAAGAATATTATTTTCGAATGTTTTTAAAACGTATATACTAATATCTATACAAAAATGATTTTAATTCCTTTCATTTTCCTTTAGGTAGCAACATTCATTTAAAGATGATCTCTACATTGGACATTTTTTAAGATGACAAACTGCCATCATGAAACTTGCTTTTAAGCGTATCGTCGACAAAACCGTGATTTAGTAAGTTAATTTTCAGATTTGTATCCCTACACCCTAGAGAAATATATCTGTATGCACTTGATTTACAATGATCCCTGGACGTTTAAGAATTAAAATGATTCCTGAAAATATGAGACCTGAAAGTGGATTTCTCGTTCCGTTTTTGAAAGAGGAACGTCCTTTTATAAATAATAGTAATTGAGTGAAAATAATTCCCGTTTTACTTAATTCGGATACTTATAAATCTGTAATGTTAATCTGTTGTTGTTTTGATGCATGATTTTTAAAAATAGTGCACGGATGTGTAAATGAGAAGCAATTTATTTCCAAACTCTTGTGACACATTAACTGGCTTCTGTTGTCATACATTTGCTTAGAAAGCTTTATCATAATTTTTACTCACGGAAAAAGCAAATAAAAAAGCGATGTACTTGTTTAAATACGGAATATTTTAAAATTATTTACATATAAATTTAGTTTATTATTTATTAATTAGTACTATATAGTACACAATCATAAGAAAAAATGAACACCATTACATTTAGCACTTTTCATTAGAGTTTCAAAATGGCATATGACGTGTAAGTATTAAAGCAATGAATTACTATCGAGCTTACTTAACATCATCATTCCAACAAATCTTTGGTCAACTGCTGTTCCCTAAACCGACTGTATAATGATGAGAAGAACGGTTAATTCGATTGAATCAATTTCTTAAAACTTTACAAAGACATATAATATATACCTACATATATATAATTACATTGTTTAAATTTCTGGTGCCTTCACTTTGACTTATCATCAGCTTTTTAAACACACTGTAGCCTTTGGCAAATATTTACTGATTTTGCCATGCCATTCTTCCATACATTTTTGGTTTGTTTGTGGCTCCTTTTGCAAGAAAGTGAAGTTATAAACTAATTACTACAGTTTTATATTAGATTTCTCATATTCTAACTGATACCTAAAAAGAACATCGTACACATTAACGGCCCTGGCCTGCAACATGTACAACATATTTATACTAATAGCGCAGTTGAACATTTGCTGTAATTTATAAAACCTTATATATTATGTACTATAAAGAAATACAGTTTTATAATTTTTACAAGATTACTTAATGTCTAAAACCGAAAAATGAATCTTTAATGACTCGTTGAAAGATTTGATTGTGGGTTTGTTTTTGCTTTACCCGTTTTACACACAATAATATTCCATCAAGTGTAGACTCAGAAGCCTTTACAAAGACGCCTCTTTCTCCATTGCATCTGTGACTCAATTAGACTTCCACTACTGCTGCTGGATCAAAAGTTGCTCCAACTCGTCGGCAGATCTCAGTAGGAATGCAGCAGATTCTCTGTAACCAGTTATCAACTGACGAACGGTTGCAAGTTCTGTTGGGTTCAATTTGTGTGTTAGTAACGGTTTGGATTTCATGCTCAAGTCCGTCGGACCTGTGTCCCCTGAAAGATAAAATGAAAAAAACAATGATAACTATGACGATCATCATCTTATCAACGTTTTCCAAACTTTAAGTTGCGTATTTTAAACAGCGCAACAATATCGAAGCAAATCACAATCAAGTGTTAAATATGTCATCTACAAAACATTTTCTAAAAACCGGGAACATCTACTACTAGTGGATTACCGATTACTCGCACTAAATTAGCTTCAATGCGTAGCAAAACCAGGAATTCCCAACAGATCAGAAAGACAGCCTGCAACGACTGCATATAGCCTATAGCTTATCGCAACGACAGTAATAGGATGGAAATAAAATAATAAAAACAGAGACATTTCCACGCTATTAAATTTGTCAAACAATGAAATAGTCATTCACTCTGTTCCAGGGAGGCAAGAGAGGGGATAAGAGAATAGAGAGAACAAGTAGAGTGGTGAGGTGACAGCAATTTTATAAACGAGTCACATATTTCTCTGCACATAAATGGGGGAATGTCTGTATTATATGAATTCATGACCATGAAATGCTATACTTCACGTATTATTGAATGGGTATCGTCATGTCTATAAAATAGTGATAAATATGTGCTGTGCAAAATATTTTTGTCTCCTATATGTGTAAAAGGTAATAATCAAAATCGGTTTCCATGATATCATATGATACAAAGCTTCCATCACATCTGAGCGGGTTTCCTGTCTCATTTTTCTATTACATTTTATATAAGTTATGTACTTTCTCTTTGCCATTTCACCAATCCAAGCAGCAATCATGCTATCTGGAGCACTCTACCCATGTTATCATAATGTGGGATAATAAATAAATTTGATACCTTCCTTGAATTTTTCCTATTCTTACTTTTCTATAAAAGAAAGCAGGACTATATTATTTACTCAAAACTTGCAGAAAACTGGCAGTAGTAAAACACACTTTCTCGGTTTCTCATCTGTTGTGGAGCAACAGTATATATTTTTCCAGTTCATGCTCTCATTCACAATGTCATTACTGCATCGACTATATCTTGCTTGTGGACACTTTCTACAGCAAAAATATTTATGGGCATATTATCAAGATCCTCTTGCCTCTATTGGGGAAAGAAAAAAGGGAACGACATTGCATTACGTTATATACCATTTCCTTGGCGTGGATACGAAAACATACACGAAAACATTACTATTATCGGCGGGTTCCTAATGCCTAATTTGTGGTTGAGGGTGCTGGCTCCTTAACTGGAGTCTTATGCGGACTATGAGGCAATTAGGTAACTCCGATGTGTAGGAAACAGAATGCCTACTTTCTCACGGGAATCGCCCTCTCTGGAAACTCAGCCGGGGAATCAAGTTAACTGATCTTTATGCTCAAATGAATAGACTATTGAACACCAATTCGGAGATAACTTTAATTGATAAGTGTCTTTATTTGTTCACCACTCGAAATAAGACTTGACTTTAACTTTTATTAACGGTACAAAGTTAATATAGAAACGATACAATATTTTTAGGGGGAAAGATTCTACTAGACACAAAACTCTCTGCTACTGAGCAGAGCTGAAAGAAAAGATAGGTTGCCACAAGTCTACTTGACTTGTGTGTGGGGACAAAGTTGGAAAGAGAGTGTGAGCTTCAGTTCCTCGTTCTCCGAACTGAAACCATGAGCTGCTGGGCGATGGGAAGTGTGGATAGACGGGGATAACTGAGACATAGTTATACATGGTTACTCTTTTCGTTACATTTTCAATGGCGACAATTCTCCATTGTTTAAAAAGAAAAACAATTAAAAAAGAAAAGACAATGACTACGGGGAGTACAAAATTTTATTAAACTTTAGGAAAGTAGGGACAATCATAATGCAAGTGGTACATCCTCTTGCATGAGAAGCATACAGGAACCCACTGTCCGTTTGGGGCTATGGCTCGAAAAAGCATAGCCTTGGGGATTCGAGGAGCGTAGTGTGGAGGGGGGAGGAAGTTTCTGGGGTCAAATTTTAGATCCATTAATGCAACAAGATTTTCACGAGAGTACGCTTGAGTTGGGTTCTTCTTGGCCTTCATACGACGGGCTAACTGATCTTTTGGTTGCGTCCCTCGGGGATCCCTAAGGATTTTAACAATCGGAGGACGATCACTGCTTCCCTTTGATGTTGAAGGGGTAGGAGACAATTCATTTGTCTCACGTGGCTTTTGTTGGTCACGGGGACGTTCTTCGTCGTGGAGATTTACTCCTCTCATTTGTCGTTCTAGCTTTTTAACTTGACCGCGTACTCCATTCTGCTCTACGTAATCGGCTGCTTCTTCTTCCATATCAACTTCCGTCTCCTCTGGAATATCTTCCATGTTACGGGTTCTTGTATACTGGCGAAGCTTCCAATTCATGTAACGTCTGGGGGACATATCTGAAAGAAAAATGAGTATTGGACGACAAAAATTAGAATGGATTACATAGAGAAAATTATAGTTTTTAGGGTTTATTTTCGCCACGTTTTGATCTGGTTGATCGTGTTGTTCTCGCTGACGAACCTCTCCTCCCCGCCGACTCTGACCTGGAAGAAATAAAATTAGAAGGGTCGAAACGCTGAATGGGTTTTGGGTTACGTTTTGGTCTGCCTGTGGACGAGACAGACTCAACGGGGGACTCCGAATCACTACTGTCAGTGTCTGCGGGAGGAGTTCTACTACTACGTGGAGAATTTTTAGTGGAAGGGGGAGAAACTCTGGCACTTCTACTGGTGCCTTGAACAGGAGAAAGATTTACAGTACTAGCTGGTTGCGGGTTTCCAGCCATACTAGGAGAAAAGTTTATATTATACACAACAGAAACAGGATTTTGGGGGGTACTTGAAGAGTTAAGGGGGGAAGAATTTCGGGGACTACTGGACTGCACGAAAGTATCATTAGCAGATCCAAATACACAGTCATCATCCGCAGATGACTGATATTCAAAAAGAGGAGGATTAGAATTACTTTTTTCAGAATGACTACTCCTGTGAGAAACAGAAGTAGCTATAGACTTATTACTACGGCTTTTTACAGTGGACTTTTTTCTATTTACACAAGTATAGGAGGAAATCGTGGGAATTTCGAAATCAGAATCGAATTCTGAACCTGACGAAGAGGAAATGGGAGATTCATCTTCACTTTTTGGAAAGTTAATACCAAGATCATCAAAATAGCGTTTCATTTCTCTCACGCTAACTATTCTATTTGCCTTGCCATGGATTGGACGCTCGTTTACGGGTCTAACATCACTAACTTTATAGGTAATAGGACCAATCTGCTCTTTTACTTGGAAAGGACCTATCCATCTAGGCTGCCACTTTTGAACTCTGCCTTTAACCTTCTGGGTGACCTTTAGACAAACAAAATCACCTAGATTAAGCTTTAGATCTGAATGTTTTTTATCATACCTAATTTTTTCTTTCTGTTGAGCTTCTATAGTGTTCAGATACGCTTGGTACGCCGCTCTTTTGGCACTTTCTCTTGAATGTTCGGGGTTTTCATTACCTAAATATTCTTCAGAAAGGGGAAAAGTATTATCACTAGAAATACGGGGTTCTCGTCCGTATAACGCAAAAAATGGACTCATTTTTATTACTCGATGGTACGTAATATTATAGCTGAATACTATATGATTGAGATGTTGATCCCATTCTTTTTCTTTCTTTAGTACTTTTTTACCCATACTACGCTGAAAAATATCATGCGATCTTTCACAAATGGCATTTGTCTCGGGGTGCGCTGTAGTACAGAAACGCAACTTTATATTATAACTTTTACAGAATTCTTTGAACTCTCTAGCAGAAAAGCAACTACCTTGGTCTACAATGATCTCTTTAGGTACTGAATGTTTTAAAAATATATTTTCACGCAGAACTCGAATGGCTTCCGCTGTTGTTTCGCCCTTACATGGAAAAGCTTCTAGATAGCGTGTAAGATGATCTACGATAGTGAGAATACAGGTATTTCTTTTAGGAAAAGTAGTGGGAAACGGACCAACAAAGTCCACGCCGATTTGATAGAAAGGAGTTTTAGGAGGGGGAACAGGTTGTAACGCGCCTGGAGTCGGTCCATTTCGTCTGTTGTACAGTTGACAAACTTTACAACTTCGAATATACTCATGGACTGTTTTAAACATACGGGGCCAATAATAACGCTCTTTTACAAGCCTCCAAGTCTTTTCAAACCCAAGATGGAAAGCATCTTGTTCATGGATCTCTTGGAGTAGGTCTTTTTGCAAACTTTCGGGGACTACAAGCCGCCATAGACGACCATTAGGGTCATAACTCGCCTTGTACAGGATATTACCTTGTAACATGTAATCTTTTTGCTGGAACTTTTTTGGGGCATCGTGAGACTCTTCTTCATTTCGAAAGGAAATGAGAGAATCTATTATAGGACGTAACTTGGGATCAGAATATTGTAACGTATCGTAAGCGTCGCATTGCAAGGCGCAAAGGGAAAAGAGTTTTGCATCCACTTGGAAAGCAAGTGGATCGGATTCGTCGGGGGTTTTGGAAAAGATTTCGGGGTCAGAGGGAGAAGGAGGGGCTACATTTCGGCTTAGACCATCAGCGTCAGCATGTTTCCTGCCACTTTTATGTTTTATTTCAAAATCATACGGCTGTAAAGCCATAGACCACCGGGCAGCGCGTCCGTGTGGGTCTTTAAAGTTAATAAGATCACAAAGAGCTTTATGGTCAGTTACTACTGTGAAATGTCTGCCATAAAGATATGGGCGGAATTTTTGTATAGAGAAAAGAACAGCCAAGCATTCGAGATCTGTGCTTGAGTAATTTTGTTCGTGCTTTTTAAGGGAACGTGAAGCATAAGCGATAACGCGCTCTTCGCCATTTTGTATCTGCACCAAAGTACAACCGAGACCCATGCCTGAACCATCGCAGTGAATCTCTGTGGGGGAATTCTCATCGGGGTAACCTAATACTATAGTTGAGGAAAGAAGTTCTTTAAGTTTTTCAAAAGATTTTTGGGCTTTTTCATCCCAAACAAAAGAAACATTTTTACAGGTAAGACGATGAAGGGAACGAGAAACACGAGCAAAATTAGGAATGAAACGGCGATAATAGCCACAAAGTGCAACAAAAGATTGCACATCTCTTACTTTTTTAGGGACAGGGAATTTTTGTACAGCTCGTACTTTTTCGGGGTCTACTTCGATTCCTTTTTCTGAAATAATGTGACCTAAGTACCTGAGCTTTGTAAAGCCAAATGAACACTTAGTAGCTTGTAATTTTAACCCGGACTTTGCAAGTGCGGAGAAAATACAATCCAAATTTTCTAAATGTTCTGGGAAAGAACGAGAAATACAAACAATATCATCCATATAAACTAGAGCGATTGACCACTTCAATCTACCTAGTATACTATCAATCAATCTTTGAAAAGTGAGGGGACTATTCGACAAACCAAAAGGTAAAACCCTAAACTGATATAAGCCATCAGGGGTAATGAAGCTAGTTTTTTCCTTGGATTTCTCATCCATTGAAACCTGATAATAAGCCTGATCACAATCTAAAGTAGAGAAAAATTTAGCACCACGTAATTGATCTAAGGTATCGTCAATCCTTGGAAGGGGATAGCTATCTTTTTTCGTAACCGCATTCAATTTCCTATAATCTACGCAGAATCGAATACCTCCGTTGGGCTTTCTAACTAAAACTACAGGAGAAGCCCACGGTGAAGACGAAGGTTCAATAAGATCTTTCTTAAGGAGCTGTTCTACTTGCTCAGTAATCACGTTGCGTTCATGAAATGAAACTCGGTAAGGCCTTTGTTTTATTGGATGGGCATCACCAGTGTCGATTTCATGTTTTACTAGAGGACAATTTCCAATTTGAGGGTTTTCGGGGGAAGAAAAGAGAGACTGGTACTTTTTAAGAAGTTGAACGAGGGATTCTTTTTGTTCGGGGGAAAGTGAATCACCGAATTTGAAATGTTTTAGAAGAGAAGGTAAAGAAGTATCAGGAGAATTTTCCATTTTTGACAAATTCTCCGTTTTCCTATTTTCTAGGATTTCATCAACATCGCACAACACATCATTATCATCATGAGCATGACAACTTCCCATGATGAGTTTCTGTCTTAGTCGAATTGGTCTATTTGTAGGGTTAAGGACAAAGGTAGAAGCATACCCATCTTTAACGGAAAGAATAGAAGAACCAATAGCTATGTGCTTCATAGCTTCTGTACATTTGGAAGGGGATAGGACTACATTACCAGAATATTTTCTGGCTGTTCTCAATTTGACTCTTGTCATTGACCTTGGTTGGAGAACAGTGGGATTTTTCACAAAGAGAGAAAAGAGTTTTTCTTGGTTTGGGGCCGAATGAGAAGAAGTGTCAGAGTCACTGACTTTACACGAAGGTTCAACTCGAGTTGAACTATTTTCAGAAAAAGTAGAAAAATTTACATGAGGCTCTTCACCATTGTCAGTGAAAAATTCCTCATCAACGAAGACTTCGGTTGCTTCTGACTGTATAGAATTACTAAGGACAGGGGGAGAAATATTTTTCTGAATAGTAAGTGTACGAGAGTTACAGCAGATGTACACGTGCATGGCTGAGAGCCAGTCCATGCCCAATACAATAGGATTTGAAAGAGAAGGGACTACATAGAAAAGCCACAGAAACTCTTGGCCATCTACTGAAACAATGACCTCAACTTGTTCTTCGACAGTGTACTGTTGCTGGTCATCAACCGAAAGATTTATAGAGAAAGGCTCTATTCTTTTTCTTCGATAAGAATTCTCTGGGAATTGGGAAAGAAGAGCTGGGTTTATTGCACTGATCGTAGCACCAGTGTCTATTAGAACAGAAAAAGTATTGGCACAAATTACAATATCCCATTGTAATATAATCCTCTTGTGCTTCTTATTACCATAGTAAACAGGGAAAAGACGACCGTTGAATTCAGTGTATTCAACTGTATCACATGTAGCAGCATCAGAGCGTGCATCATGTTCTATATTACAAACTGGAAAAGGAGAGACTATAGAAGAATTCAGTACTTCAGGTACTGACGAATGAATAACTTGAGGCTTACTAGCTATTTCAATACTATTTACATCACTACTACTACTACTACTTGAAAGAGATTTGAGTTTTTCACGAAGCTCATTAACATAATCAATCTGAAGACTACGAAAGAATAAACTGAAAGGAGACACTAAACCTCTAAAGTGAAAAGGAAAAAAGTTAACAAATGAATTTTCTAGAGTTCTGCTACAGTCCCGCAACTGTAGCTCTACTCGTTTCCCTGGGCATCGGCCTGATTTTGTTGAGGTTCATTCATCTCAACAATTTGTAGAAGATTGGGATTTGGATTAGGGGCTTGCCCACGAGGAGGATTCTGAGAGGGCAATAGCATAGGCATAGAGAAAGGAAAGCCTTGCTGTGGGTAATTGAACCAATTAGCATGATTCATCTGAGGTGGCGGCATAGCCATCATGCCATAGTGCCACGGATTGAAGTAGGGATTAGGGAAGTAAGACGGATTCTGGGGTCGAAAACCTCTATTTCTATAGTTCTGAGGAGGCTGGGTGGGAATACTCATCAGTGGCGGTGGCTTACCACCACTATTGTTACTCTTCCTTTGTTTCTTAGGACAGTCCCGAATGAGATGATCGGGGCTTTTACAATTGTAGCAAAGTCTTTTTTGTTCAGGTTGGGGAGTGGAGGAAGAAGACTGAACTACTTTGATGCTTGCTGAGGGTGTAGAAGACGAAGTTGCTTTGCTATTACTTGGCTTTTCAGAAGAATTCGGTTTTGCACCGCTTTCAGCAAGAACCTGTGCGTATTTACGCAATAACGCGAGGAATTCTGTTACTGTCTCTGTTTTCTGAGAAGAAAATTGAAGCTGAAGGTTAACAGGAAGCCCTTTTCTAAGCTGATCTATTTTCCTTTCCTCTGACATGTTCTTGTCTATCTGCTTCAAAACTGCTAGCTTCTTTGTGACATATTCTTGAGGATTGTCACTAACAGAAAATCTGATTCCCTTATTTTCTTGCTTGAAAGTCGCTACCATAGTGGAATGATCAAAGAACTGCTTAATTTCTTCCTTAATTTCATCGAATTTCTCAGCAAACTCTTCTTCTGCTGCATCTGCATCTAATTGAAACCTATGTGACACACTAGACCACCAATTACTAGCATCGTCAGTAAAAAATCGATCAAGAGATAATACTGCATATCGATGTGTAATACCAAAGGCCTGCATGTCTGTCTGGAATCTCGCTAGCCACTCCTTAACGTCTGTCCTACCATTGTACTGCCTAATCAACTTGAGAGCATCAGGAAGACTAAATGCTACCGGGGGAAACTGAACAGGGTTTGGGTGTATAGCACCCAAAGGATTAGCATTAGGATTTAAAGCATTATTAACTTGAGGGTTATTAACCATACCACCTCCAGCGGGGTTTCCTTCTCGTCCATCGTCAGACATGATGAACTGGATTTGCGGGGGTTCCTGAGGTCTAGGTCGAGGGGAGGGAGAGGTCAATCACGAAAGCTTAAATTTGAAAAGCTGTAGGGTACAAAAATTAATAATAAGTAAGGAGTTTCACAAAAAGATAGTTTTTACACAATTTAGTAACTTTTTCTAGTTACTTTTTATCAAATAAACCAATTTAGTGAATTTTAAATCATAATAGTATACCAATTTTACAAAAACTGTGGAAAAGGAAAGCTTTTCCACTAAAATACTCAATTATTTGCGGTGGGTGGGCTTGGTAGCTCTACGGTGGACACTAAAACCCATTCACCATTAATTTTCTGCATGGTTTTAACTAGAATTGGGTGGTAAAGAGATACCTGAGCAGTGGGGTCATTTTTCTTGAAAACTATGACCTGCATTGTATTTTCATCAATAATACGAAAATTTACGAAATAATCGCTGTTATCTGGGCCTGTTGCCATTATTTCTACTACTAGGGAAAAATATTCACTCAAGAAAAGAAATGCCACCACGAAAGGCGGTGGGCCACTAAAAGTACAAAATTTTGGGGAAAAATGAAGGGGGGTCACTTAAAAAACTTTAATTTAGACTGGGGACTACTATCGGAAGGTTAATTAACAAGAAAAGTTGCCACCTCCCATTTAAAAATGAAGAAAACTACGTTAAAGTCAGTTGGGCCACTATTTTCCACGTTGCACTACTACCCACACCACTTTCAACACAAACCTGAAAGAAAAAGTGATTATTTCAACCCAAAAATTAATAAAAAATATTTAATTTTGTGCGCTAACACGCATTACCACTTTTACTACCACCACAGTAATTTTCACTGTCCGAAAAGTCCAAAGTTTCCCGATTTCGGATGGTCCAACACAGCGGTGTCTGGTGCTCAGTGTGATGATGATGATGGATGATACTGGTTTCCGACTGTCCAGATGGTGGTCACTAGGGAAATGATGAATAGCTTGTCCTTATTTCCTCGGTGGTGGTCACTAGGGAAATGATGATTAGCTTCTCATCTTCTCGGCGATGTTCACTTGGGAAATGATGATTAGTTTCTCCCCTTCTCGGTGGTGGTCACTTGGGAACTGATGATTAGTTTCTCCCCGGGGAGTTCAGAAGAGAGGTGGGCATCTCCACCAATTATCGGCGGGTTCCTAATGCCTAATTTGTGGTTGAGGGTGCTGGCTCCTTAACTGGAGTCTTATGCGGACTATGAGGCAATTAGGTAACTCCGATGTGTAGGAAACAGAATGCCTACTTTCTCACGGGAATCGCCCTCTCTGGAAACTCAGCCGGGGAATCAAGTTAACTGATCTTTATGCTCAAATGAATAGACTATTGAACACCAATTCGGAGATAACTTTAATTGATAAGTGTCTTTATTTGTTCACCACTCGAAATAAGACTTGACTTTAACTTTTATTAACGGTACAAAGTTAATATAGAAACGATACAATATTTTTAGGGGGAAAGATTCTACTAGACACAAAACTCTCTGCTACTGAGCAGAGCTGAAAGAAAAGATAGGTTGCCACAAGTCTACTTGACTTGTGTGTGGGGACAAAGTTGGAAAGAGAGTGTGAGCTTCAGTTCCTCGTTCTCCGAACTGAAACCATGAGCTGCTGGGCGATGGGAAGTGTGGATAGACGGGGATAACTGAGACATAGTTATACATGGTTACTCTTTTCGTTACATTTTCAATGGCGACACTATTATTATTGAAATGGGAAAAAAATGCGTCATGAGATGTGTCAGCAAACAGCAATAATGTGGTAATAGCCGTAATAATAAGTGTGAGGAGCGAACAGGGAGGTCCTCTATTTTTGGATTAGAACGAGATAGATTGTTAGAGCATCCTTTTTGCATGAATGGATCCCAAGTAAACGTTGGGTAACAGTCTAAGTTGGTTATTTTTTACGTAGAATATAATAACATGCTACATGCGAAGTGGAAAGCACGCGTATCCTTGTTGGTTCTCTTTAAGCTTTAGTTATAGCATTCAACGATGTATAAATATTAGGTAGCAAGTACCCACACGTTCGGCGTTCGTAAGGATAGAGAATAGGGGCAACATGATATTGAAAAGCAAGAACAATAAGATAGTATCTCGCCTTGCTGTTTCAGCAGGTTGCTACACAGGGTTCTCTCGTGTCCCCACTCTCCACATTATTCCTCTCATTTTTCTTAATTATTATAAGCCGTGTAGACGGCAGTTTCTTCGTTTACTGCTTTGGTATCTTGAAAGTTTTTAGCTATTTATACGTTCAGTGCTCACTTTCACTGTTTGCAACACTTTTTGGTAAAATCTGTGCATACTCATAAACGTTACGGGGAAACATATACCTGCCCATAAATTTACTTTCCCATCTATAATTGTAGCGAATGTCAAGCGGGCAGCCAGGGAAAGTACTTGCTGTTGTCGAAAATAAGATGCATGTGTAAATAAATATGGAATGCCTACAAGTAACAAAGTATTTCCTTAAGCCAAGAAGGTAAAGAACATGACAGGTAACGAATTGCATTTGAGGTTTGGTACCCAAAACCAATGTTAAACGCGTTCATTGAGAGAACCGTGCCATTTGGCACGGTTCAAATTTTTCCCACGGGACAAATTTTCAAGACTGGATAATCGCTTTCATTCAAACACATTGCAAAGTAAATAACTGGTGTACCTTGAATGAGATATCTACCACAAAATCTAAAGGCCCATTAACTTCACACCTTGAATGTGCCTTTTTAATGGATACCTGCCACAAAAATGACCACATTTTAACTTTACCTTAATTCTTGGTACAGAGTTGTTCGCCATATTTATTTCATGTACGCGTCATCTACTCTCTGTAGTAATTAATCAGTTATAGTTTTCTCTAGTAAAACAAAACAAAAATCCAAACGAACAAGAAAACTAAAGTCGAATTATCTCCGTTTACTGGCACTTTACGTTTATCACCACAGTTTAGTGTGTTTCGATTTTATTGAAAGGGACCATGACAATAGACACTTACTCATGTTTTCGTTGAATTTATTGCAATCACAAAGTGTTTATGCCAAACAAATGATACATTTTTATTCAACCAAGTTTTCAGTAACTTTCTCCAGTCATCAACGATAGATATATCATGTATGTAGGTGCAGTTTGAGTAAACAAAGTATGTTAGATACATACGAACAATTTGAAGAATCACATTTTGGGGAAAGCTAGATGGTGAAATATGTGGTTACACATGTAATATGTGATCACTTTTTGGTAGTTCAGACTACCAACTCACTATCCAACTATCCACTACCGTACTCATAGAATGTGGATAGGAATTTTGGTTGTGTCTTATAGAATGAAATGAAATGAGGCATACTTGTAAACTAATGCTTAAGGACAAATACAAAGTAAACTCAGCGGTGGCCAAGCAGCCACTCAAGCAGCTGCCATTGGAAAGAAAAAAGTGTGAGTGCAAGGCATGATCCTGTGTTGTGTCTTGTGAGTGAATGCTCTAGTGAGCTCTTAATATCCTTCCATCTGGAGAAAATTTGGAACGTCTTATCCATTCTTCTATTATTTCAGAGTGGGATGGTGTGCTTTGAGAAGGGACACACACTCGTTCTCTTCTCATGGTTTTTTTTACGATAAAGAGGTAGGTTGAAGCCTTTTGTATATTGGTATGCAGCAGCAAACAAAAATAACAAGGAGGAAAGGAAAACAGAAGTACCAGTGGTTTGGAAGTGTGGGGTTCAGATAAAAATGAGCACATCACTATTGTTTTGAGTGTTGCTAAGCTATTATAGAGCAGAGAGTACCACTCTATTCAAACTTCTTAATACTTTTACCGCTTTTACCAATTTGAATGCTTATGCTTAGCTTTTTATTATGCTTCCTTTGCTTTCTCTTTTTATATGATAAGCACTGAAATTCCAAAGATACTACATGTGTGGTAGTAGAATATAAGGCATTTTACTGTAACTTCTCATAGCATCTGATAGTATATTTGGAGTAAATGTAATTTGACTAGTACATTTTCCCCATGTCTAGAGGAGTCTATATGATTTGGAAGTGTTACATGATGCCCCTTTATTTCTAATGTTTACAATCCTTAAAGTATCATGAGCAGAGTGCCTACAAAGGAGTGCTACGTTGCATTTCATTATGGGAATCCTATTGAATGAAATAATGCTAGAATTACCGTTAGTGACGCCCAGTGGAGATGCGCCATGGGGGAAACTGGAAGTTCCTCCAACAGCTGCAGCCGCAGCAGCGACAGCGGCCGCTGACGCCGGTGGAAAGAGAGATGGGAACGGTGCTGTTCTAGGAAATGGCTGACCAAAATTGGGTCTGTACATCGACATGTTAGGAACACCATTTCCGTTAAGTGTCCGACTGCAGAAAAATACAAGAGAAAGTTTGTTTCATTTTTTAAAATCTTTCAACAAAACTGGAAGGTGTCGACCTGTGAATGTCTGAGTAACAAAAAGTATCTAACCTGTAGTCCACCAATGGGCTTCGTTCCATTGACTTGTTGGCAGAGTTTGCAGCGGACGGATGTTGGCCCAAAATATTATCCACACTGGATGTGACCGAAGATGCACCGCCGTTTAGACTGAGATTAAGATTTTGATTGTTTATTCCTTCAGAAGGAAGTCCTGGAGACGAGGAGCTAACTGATGCAGTATTAGCTGCCACTGAGGCAATAGTTGCCACTGCTGACGAAAGTGAATGTGCCGCTGGTGGAGCAGTCGGAGACAATTTACTCCCTTTTTCCGGCATTGAATCTCCAGTAGCGTGAACTCCATTCTCCTTGCTATTTCTGCTCTCACTCTGCTGGAGAAAGCAAAGAAAATATAGAATCAACAGTAAATCTACAAGTATCTCCAAACATGATTATACGGTTCAAAGTTTCCCACAAATGGTCATTTAGTTCCAGATTTCTAATAAGAAAGAGCTGTCATTACAATAAAATTGAAGGGAAATGTCAAGTGAAGCGTGATACCAAAATGGTACAACAATAGACTTCTCAAAACTATCCGATATAATAAACTTACAAGCAATATCAAAAAGTGTTTATGGTTGAACGGAATCTTACCAGGGGCATCGGTAAAGGTTGGCTAACAGGTTCCAAACCCATTCTCATTCTTTTCGCATTCTGACTCTCGTTCTCACATGCTTGCGCCAAGATCTGCTCCGCTTGCACAGATGTTAGATGGGCTGGTGTTGGCCGTGACTAATTTATTCCAAGAGAAAGAACAAACACAAATAATTGAAACGCCTTAGTAAAATACAATAATATATACAAAACAATATATAACGGCAGAAACCTCTAGTTTACAACTATACCCTCGATCATAATACATCAAACATTATTTGTTTTCTGGCGAGAAACAACATGTATTTGTGCACAACAACACACTTGTTTAACAAGCAACAATCCATCACAACATGGTTCGCTAACTTACTCTAAATATTAATTTACTCTTAAGCCTGAATCCACACCTATGCCCTGGTATAGATTGTCTTGAAAGAAAAGAATCACGAGAAACCCAAAAGACAATCCCTAATGTGTCATATTGCCCCATATAAGATGTATTCTCTTTTTCTATTTTTCTCTAAACAATGAGGAATTTAGAATAAAGATTAATGATAAAAGAAAAAATAGATAAAGGTAGACATCATTTAAATATGTCAGAGAATCGGAGTGTGTTTGAATGGGCTCCAAGAAGCACTGAAGACTACTAGTAGCAATCTCTGTAAAAACAAACATCATCGCAACTGTTCCATAAATGCTCCTAATTGCTTCACTCAAACGATATTCTCGTTTTCCGGTACACAAACGATATTCCGGTGAACTACTTATAAGCATATTATGTCACAATGTCCTGAACGAAAGGTAGAAACATTCTAGTGTAAAATGGTTCCTGTCTACCACATGGGGAGTGAAAGTATATTCATAAGAGGCAATTTGTGCTTTGTAACTTTACACAAATATGACAATGTAAATTAGATGTTTATTCGGAAACACTACAATAAACCTATTTTTTAAAGTTAAATAGTTTTCAAAACTTCCCTTGCTGTGATGGATGAATACAATGAGTTCAATGAAATCCAAAATCGTATGTTGTCTCACTATTACCAAAAAATCTTCTTTGCTTTTTACAGGTCTCAAAAATGAAGTCTATATATCAAAACTGACCTGTTCAACTTGTGACAATCATTTATTTGTCTACCAAAGACCTTTACCTAAACAATTTATATTATAGTAGTCGAAGGAATGTAAATTGGTGGTAAATGCAGTTTTGAACTTGTATTGTGCAAGAAGACTTCCCAACTTTAACTTATAAAGGAAACTTTTACCATGTTAGTCTTTGTCTGTCTATAACTTTGTTTGGGTAAACAGGATGCACTTCATTCAATAAAGTGTAAGATATTTCAATTTATAGGTTAAATATTTCGCAAGAATGTGTAAGCACTTGCATTCACTGCAAAATATTGTAGACATAAAGTGACCACGTCTTAATTATTGGGACTTTGATTTGGTTTGTTTTTATTTTTAAGACTGATTTCATAATAATTATAACATGCTGGATGGAAAAAAAAGAGGTACATACCGACTCCCATCCAGTGGAATCCCGGGAACGCTTGTTTCGTCTGCAGGATTTCAAATAAGTCCTGATCCTTTTACGTGCTCTTTCTGCAAATTCTGGAAACTGACGAGTACAAGAGTCGATAATAGCTTGTATTTTTTCCTTTGGTTGTTTCGAAATTGGAACCATTCTGTCCAGATTCTCATCAACAAACAGGCGAACAAACATCTGAAAACAATACAAAACAGCGTGCATTTGAATGACCGCATAGAAAAATCCTTTGTTCCAATCATGAAAATAATGAAAACCTGACACATAATTTCAAATCACGTTGGTTTAAAACCAAAAACATAGCTTGGAAAGAGAAAGGTTTTAAGAAGCGGCCACTAAGAAGCGTCAAATATAAGCCAGCATTCTCACCACAGTTCGTTACCCATTTAATAACTGAAACTTTTACTTCACTCCTTTCATTTTCCCAAGTTACATTTGTATTTAAAAAGTGGTGCATATTTTTTCTAATAGCCTGTATTTTCCCAAACACAGAATCTGCTGCTCTTTTGATTTTTGTATTTTCGTTGGATACCTAGTGTGTGCTAACAGAAACTGCAGTTAGAACAGTCGGAAGTTAAATACCAGCAGAAGTAAACGGTTTCTTTAAAAAGCGTATGATCAAACTGTTCCTTTTTGTTCACTTTTATGTCCCCCTTTTTTATACTTCCCCTTTTCTTCTTTCATGCTTTCTCTTTCTACTAAGCATGTTTCGTTATTTTCTTTTCCCAAACATTTTAACTGACCTCAGCACCATGAAAATACGACTAAATATTCCGTGTTCAACTTACAAATACTTTTACATGGCATTGCAACAGGAAGAGAAAAAATACAATCGCATTTTGATGCACTTTCACAATGCGGACGTTGTTTTCTTACGAATCATGTTAAATGTAAGATTCGAAGCTTACCATATCTAAGAGCAGTTTAAATGTTGAATGTAAGCATGCACATATCAACAGAGATCATAACTATGGTATTTTAAATATACGATCTACTGTAAGCGTTTGTACCAGCTAAAGCCAGAAAATATACCTTAATATGGTGCGTTGTTGGTTGATGGAAATATTCATACGTTGCAATAATAATAATTTTCAAAAAAATATGCTGAATGTATTACATTTGTGCATGGGTTTCTCTTGTTTTTCTAACATGCGGGATATTTTCAGTTGCAGCATAATAAACCTACGGTAGTACATAATGTTGCGACAATATGGGTACAACTGCAAAATAAAAAAGATTCAAGTGTGATACAAGTAATATGATGATGATGATGGTATATGATGTAGATATGAACACAAAATGCAAGTAAAAAGGAAAATAATAAAGGAAAAAAGTTTTCCCGCATCAATGTTTAGAATAACTAGTACCACCAGTAGTGCAACACGCACCACTCTTGCTTATAGCAATAATTCGGTCTTCGTAATAGGATCCAGACTTTTCTTTTCTTCTTCACTCTTACTAATGACGAAGGCAAAAACTGGAGGGAAAGCAACGCGACCAAGGAATCTCATTGTGTGTCATGTGAGTATATAGCTAACACGCCATTCTAACAGTATTTTCTTTTTGTTCAGAGAGAAATAGGGGGAACGCGAACATTTATGGTAGGAAAAGGAGAGCAGAGAGGAATTTTTGTTCGTATTTTTTCAGAGAGAGGAAAAGAACAGTTGGCTTACTTGTCTCTGGCTTAAAAATTCAGATTGCCAGGTTTCCTGGCGCATTCTCTGTGTATATAATGTATATAGTTGCATGCGGGTGTAATGTAAACACTCAATCCTTAGGTTCGTAGACATTGTAGATCCGTTCCTCTTGGTTGTGCTCTTCTTGTGCCTAATGCCTTTTTCCCATTCTCGTTACCGGGCATTATATAAGTACATACTTAAAAGCCGAACCAGCAAACGTTTCTATGGCTTGCTCTGTGAGCCACTTACCACCATCGATGTTTTGTTGCCTATATCTACCTCCCACTTACGCTGCCTACTTCTCTCTGAGGTTTTTGTATCGGTGAGATAGTTTCAGACTTTCTTTCTACGCAGAGTATGATTACATGAACAACATGGAATCAACATCAGCACCGCACTAAAATTTTGCTGGTGCCAGTGAATAAGCTTCTAACAATAGCCATCATGTGACCATGACTAGGTGCTAGGAGAGTGAAAATAGAGCGTCAGGCGTCAGCGTCACTGCTAAAGGTTCTTCTACGGGTTCTACCATGAAAGAGGGAAATGGAATGAAGGGGAAAACAAGTAACTTCTGTGCGAACTAGAATAACAAGGAAAAAAATGTTCGTGAGTATGTTATAAAAAGTAAGTTTCCTGAGGAAAATGAGGAAGATGTTATGATGATGAAAAAAGAATGGATACATTCTTGCTTTAGGTAACTGATCGTATCATGACGTACGTATTAGTAGCGTTCAGTCAGCGAAATGCATAGTTCAGTAACGACAGCAACATAAAGGCTTTAAAATACCTTCCTATTTGCAGGAAAAATTCAAATATAGTTTGAAAGTATTCCAAAACAGTAAAAAATCTACAATAGGTAGAAAGATAACTTTCTTAGCTGTTTATGCTCTCTGAAATCCTGCTAGTTTTAAATCTGGATATCTCGATGATAATCATTATGACAATTCATATTCAGAGCCGTAACTGAAGAATAGAGTAAAGGTATCTGCAAAAGCTATTATTGTGAAGGCAAGACAGAGTGACTGCTTCCATTTTAGTTTGAAGAGAAGACGATAGTAAAATATGAAATAAGGAAAATACGAGGGGGAAAATAGTTTTCTTGAAAAAGTACGAACAAGGAAAGGAAGAAAAAATCAGAAGGTACGTAGTTTGTATAAGTGGATGAGAGTGGTAGCACACGGGAAACCTTTCTAATGTCATTGGAATGAGTGAAAAGGAAAAAGAGAAAGCTTTTACTCGTAGCTTGCCAACCCTAATCCATCCATATTCTGAACATGACGTGAGACAAGGGCTGGCAAAAAGGAAGTAGAGTGCGACCAACCGATGGCAATTGCAGCAAAAGCTTAGAAAAATGTGCACCCGGTTTTCCAGAACTTAGACGGAGATTTTGACAAATATATTTTATTGTTCGTCTGAAACGATAGGGTGTTCTGTTCGCATTTACCATTTACAATAAAGAAAGGAAAGAAAGCATTACTTTCAATAGAGTGTAGCGAAAGTTAAGAAGTTACGACGAATGCGTAAAGAATCAAACGATGACATAAAAAGTCATGTTTTAAGAATTTGCGGTAAAAGACTTACATTAAATGCCTTAAGACGTTCTGGGTCATACTGTTGAGTATCCATTTTGTCCTCAGAGTCATCATCATCATCATCCTCGTCCTCTTTGTTTCCATTGGATGAAGTTTCATCTTGAACTACTTCAACATTTCCGCCACCCCGTTCATTGGACAAAGGACTCTGAAAACAAGAAAAGCAATTGTTTGATTTAATGAAGGGAATAAACCATCTAAAATTGTACGTAGAAGTTTTTATCAAGACAGTGACATATTCAACAGAACAAATAAATCGTATAAAACAAATACAGTTTGGTGAACCCAAAACAAAATTTAAACGGAAATCAATGATATTGCACATGCACAATTGCTAGCGCATTTAAAGTAGAAAGATGAGTTGAAACATACCTTCAAAAGACACCATAAGAAGTGTATCATAATTGACGTTTATTTTAAGGTTATACAAAGATATTTAAAACGAATGCGTTTGCATAAATGAAACATACATTTTAATGATTTGCGTTAGCGTTTTTACACTTTGTTACTGACTTTTATTCCTACAAATACGCAACAACGACTACTCGCTAATAGCAATGCAAGCAAACAAGTAAAAAATTAAGACATGTACAGTACACTACAAGCCACAAAAGATGTATGGAGTGATCTGTGGGAGGGATATTTGTTTTAAGAGCAAAATAAAAAAGCGCGACTCTTCATTTCCTTTGGAATACAAGATAATTAAGGTTTTCTATGTGACAAGCAGGCGCGAGTATTCTTTTCTACCAGGAAACATTCATCCTCCACTTCGTGTTTCATTCAGGAAATGCATGAGTACTACATTTCAGTACAATTGAATCATGCCTGAATAGAGATTCATGATAGTTTATTCCGATTCCGAGATTTTAACACGCACATACGTAATATTAATTTTTAAGAAAATAAATTTAATACCTTACAATGTTAAATATACCAAAATTATATGCAATAAACAATGCATGAAAATAAGTTGAAAATTATAATAATTAGATAGCTTTCAATACTTTTGTTTTGCAATATTTTATTTGATATTATTGGCCTAAGATGTAGAAAATATAAGAAAAGTAATTTAGAGCTTACAGATTGTTCTCTGAAGTCGTGTTTTCCGTTACTGTACACGTTATTGTTGGATCCATTCGGTGGTGGTTCCTTCTTGAGACCTATAGGATGAAAGCCAAGCCAGTCACCCGCACCGGTTGACAAGTCGGACGGGGCTCCTCCAGATGAAGCATCCCCGGCTTTGGTATCGTTGTTTTTGGATCTTCCACCTACCGGATGAAAGGAAATGTTTTAAGTAAAGTATGATAAAATTGCAACTGCAACAGTGGCTTATGTACATATTATATGTAATACATAGCATTCACACGGGTTATTATCTTCGATGTGGTTATGTTAGGTAAGCCAAACAACGCCAACTTAGCTACCACCTTCGTGCAAAGGCACCTTTATATGTCTAAAGAATATACATTATGCATGAATAATCGGACCAGTGGGAAACATCGTTTTCTGCTTAGCATTCATGTAGTCCTAAAGAAAGAATTTCTGCACTTTTAAACATTGACGCTACATTTTTGTGGACATGAAAGTTGAAAATCGTGTCAGAATGTCAGACATTATATGTGAAACACCGTAAAAATGCGCACCTTTCTCATATCACCAGTAGTGATTCACCACCCACCCCAACATCAAATGGCAAGTGTCTTCAGCATTTCTACCCTTGCAGACTCACTAGCCATGGTTACATAATACACTATACAAAGATAAACTATTGTAGTAAACGTGCAATTCAAGCGTATTTGTGCTAAAGCTATAGGTCCGAGTTCGGATAACAACTTAAATCTCATGCAAACTTTCCACTTGTAAATAACGCCAGTCGTACAAAATCATTACAGCCTTGTATTCTTAGTATCTCATCATATAATGTTAAGATCATTATATTTTTATGCTTGCAATGGGTTGGCAATATGCTGGTTAGTGATTAATCTGTTATTAATCAAGAAGAACATATACAATATCAGCTATCAGTTTCAAAAGCTTTGAGCTTGTTAACTGAATCTATGACATTTCCTCACCGATTTTAGTAAAACAATGACCACTTCTTTTAATACATATTCGTATTTGCTTAGGGAAACACTTTTACATTTTCGACGCCCGTGCTTTACCACTTTCCCTAGCACCGATAAAAACAAAGTTTGATGTTTCCAGGCATCTTCTGCCTGGTCGGTAAACAACCAAGTCGAAAGTTGGAAAGAAGACGCACATGGTACGGGCATAAAGCCATTTGGCAATGAAAAGGCTTCTGTGTTACTAGTAACTGCTTTTGTGCTTTTTTCAATCCAACCAACAACAACACAACGGAGGGAGGGAGAGAAAAAAGGGGAACTTAAACCGTATGGGAAAAGTTCTAGGGGAAAATCAAGATTACCTCATGCAAAGGGAAAGCGATGTAGAAAGTTGAGTTGCAACTCTTAGAAAGAAACAGCTACCTATTCGTTTTCCTACCAATCTGTCCACGGGTAGATGCATTCACATTAGTACCTCCAAAGTCACGAAAAAATGATAACGATCGCTTTCCTTTTCCTTTTCTTCTCTGTCCACCGTGTACTTTATATGCTTGCAACAACATACAAGTTAAAGTAAAGTGTAGAAGGTGTATGGAATGTGTCATATAGAAGGTGTGCGCCTATGGAAAAGGATTTGTGTTTCAAAAGAAAACCAGAGTACGTGTGTGTACATACTGTTTGTAAGTTCAAAGAAAATGGTTTTGGTTTGCCGTGTGAACAAAGTTACGGGACTGAAAGAAAGCGAGAGAAAAACGGAAGAGCAAAAAGGAGGAAGTGAAACTGTCGCTGACAGAGGTTTGTTTGCTGTTTCTAAGATGGTGATTTTTCCTCTACTTTTCCCCCTGATGCGTCTCCCGGTTCCCCTTTCTCCATTTCAGGATACACTTCTTTACTTTTCAGCAGAAGCATATGTACGTTTCCAGAGTTTTCTGAAGAGATACCACCGCACACCACACATTTCTCATGACAGGGACCAGGCAACCTCCGACGATGTTAGATAAGTAGAAAAATATTTTTCATCGGTATAGGACTGTGATCGTACACAAACGCGCACGGCACACAAAATAAAAATTGATGCGGTGCGGTGGTAGAAGTGGTAGCCTCATGTACCTATCAAAAAACCCTCCCGACAAATATATATTGAATACTGGACTAGGTGGATAAGATATGATTTGGAAACCTTTTATCATCAAACTTTGTCGCAGTCTTTTCAGTTCCCCTTGGTTGTCAGATGGCAAAAAGAAGGGAGAGAAAGGAGAAAGAGACAAAGGCTTATGCTTTCTATTTTTGGAAAGAATCTTTCCGACGGTTCATCTTTGTGTTAGCAGAAAACAATCTGAGCGTTGCTACATTGTATTCGAGCGAGTGTCATTCTCAATCCCCCTGCTGTGTGACCTCCGAAACTCCGAATACTTGACTGGTGGTGTAGCGCAAAAATGTGTATTATGTATGCAATTGAAAAGAAAATAGATTTTTTGGTTAGCAACTGGTCAAATATGTTACTAAAATTTGCAAAATCGGGAATCTTTCATAATAAAAATGAAAGTTATATAGGATGGGTGTTCTGTCAACCACGTTTCCTATATCGACAAGGAAACGGCGATATTTTACAAGAAGTACTACGTTTGCCTGGTCAAAACTGAACTTACCTTTAACTCGATGCTGTTCATGATCCTCTTCGGAATTGGCATCGCTCATGTGAGTGTCCTGTAACAAACAAAAATGTGTGTTAAAATTCAATTTAAAAAGAATTCGTGAAATTGAATGGTCGAAATGAGTAAAAGTAAAAGCAGTAAGCAGTAACTATCTAAAAGCTATGTATTATGTTCCAAAGTGTAATTTCTATGTCCAATGTACACTTTTACGTACATATAATGTAAGTTTTAAAAAACCAGTAACATTTTGCACAAGTTTGAGCTAAAATTGACTGTATCTGTATCAAACAAGCAAATTACTTCCGACGACAGCTAATTTTTGAGTTAGATGCTTCTTTATTTCTGCAATGTTACAATTTTATGGGTGAAGCTTTCTTCCAAAATCCAAAAGTTTCTCGGAGACGTCGAGTCGAGCAAAATATGTTGACTCTCTGAGCAATGCATCATCAGTGATAAAAGAAGCGAGGGGTCGGAAAATAGTCTCTGTGGGTTTGTTTTACTTACTTCCCTAGTCAGTAGGAAATTGCATTCATATGCCCTGTAAAACAAGTACGGGTAACTACTTACTGCCACCACTGCCACTTCTCTCAAGATAATGGGAGGCAATTAAATTGTGAGAAGAGGGCTAGAGATTAGCACAGCCATTTTATTTCCCATCCATTCTTTTTTCCCTTTTTCTCTATAAAACATTCTACAAAGCCGTCATACCAGAGAACATTTATTTCCCCAGCAGGTCTCATTTTGCCTTCTGCGAGCCAACAATTCCCCTTCATGTTCCACACACAGAAGCGGACAAAAAAGTCTCAGCAGCTAATTTCACACCAACATCAAAAGGGATGCAAATCTGAAGCTGTATAATAGGCATGTGTGTGATACGAGTTGTGGAGATTCTTTTCACTTCATACTTATGGCAATATGACAAAAACAAAGGAGGAAAGAATAAATTGAGAGTTTTGTGAGTAACCGACCAGCATCATTTTGAGTTGACTACCTATAAAAACGAGTGCTTGTTTGTTTGTATAAATGCGGGTATGTGTGCGTGGATTTTGCCACAAAAGGGCAATCATCATCAACATTTTCCTCCTTCTCATCATCACTTTTGTGTGCGGTGACGATGGCGGTGTGATATGCCCTTCTCTCAACTTTAATATTCAAGCAGTAAAACTGGAAGTAATCCAGCAGACCAACTAAATTTCCTTTCATTTGTTTTCCCTACAAGCACCAAAATGGTTGAGTGTTGCAACATGAATACTCCCTCTACGTATACAAAGTACAATATTCTACTCTATACTTTTGCATCCTCAAGCTTGTCAGCATGTATAATTTTATGGTAGATGCACGAGTTTATGTCAGAGCCTCTTGTTTAAGAGAAATCTAAAATAAATATGCTTGAAAGGGGTGCTACTGGTGCTAGACAATCAGTTTCGTTATTACTGTGCCAGTACTACGTGCAAAAGTATAAAATTTGGTTTGAAAACATGTGAAAGCTAGTATTTATTTCTGTGCAAATTGTATAAACATGTCTTTCGTATCATTTGCCATTCTATGTCACTAATAATTATCATGCAGTATGGCTCACACGCACACAATATGAAAGAAGTTGTTTAACCCACAATGTAATCCGTTTATTTGAAAACTTGAGCCACCACCGTGTTGTGGGTTAGCCATAAAACTTTCCTTTGTTCCGAAGCAAAATCCTTGTTTTATTTCTTGGGAGCCATCTCTTCATCTGTTTAAATTGTTGCGAATTTTGGCTAAATAAACGCTGTAGTCTCATCTGGGGCATTGTGAGAAGCAACAGTTTTCGTGTTCACAAATATACCACCAAACGATAGGTCCACTATAAAGACTGCATGGATTTAAATGCTCCAAGAAACCTTTGTCCTTCTAAGAACCCAATCCACTCTGGATTACTAAAAAAGATATCAAAATGGATCTCTAACTGCTTTTGCCGACTAGCGAAACCGCGGCAAGTAGAGGCATGAACTGTAAAGGTAATGGTTTTCCATTAGTAGAAAAGAGAGTAAATTCAAGTTGTAGGCTTGTAATAATACAGCTACTATTTGCAGTTTTACAAGCAGTTCTTGCATTTAGTAGCTCCTTGGGTATCTTCTGGTGTTGATGTTCTTTGCAATATAAGAAATATTGTTATTACTTACACGGGAACTAGAGCACAATGTAGTGAAAAGCGCAATAAAGAAGGGTAAGCGGAGCAAAAGAAGTGGGTACCATTTTTGTGCAAGCACATACGTAGATACTTTGCACGTTAATATTCTTGTGGCTTGACTCTATTTGTCGGAGGAAATGGACAGAATAATGGTTCTTGGAGATTAGGCTGTCACAGGTCTAATGGAAGTAGGTATATGTGGTGTGTGTTAGTGGTCATGCATATCAGGAACTAGAGCTTTGTATAGACTAGTGGTATATTTAAATTCCAAACAACTCAGAAGATATATCAGTACCACTACACCAAACTTGGAATCTTTTCCAAGCGGGATAAAGATGAGTTGCTTGCCTGAACTTCCACAACTGGTACTGTGGTGCTGCACGATATATTAGAAGGCCCATTACCTTCACATTCATAGTTCATAGTGTTAGTGCTTCAACCTGACTATTACTACACTGTCACAATACGACATTATATAAAACCCAGGGATCCGCTTTTTGACGATGATGTATGGTAAATAGACGTATATTAACTTTTCCAAGTAACACGTTCGTTTTTCCACCATGTGACTTGGGTATTGCTTTGCCTTTGTCTATATAAAAGGGGTCGGATCTACTGGAGCAAGGAACAGGCAAACTTGTTCTCACTCATTCACTTAGAGATCAAAAGGAAATAGATAGAGAATAAAAGTCAAAAGGAAGCAGAGGAGAAAGCCGAAAACAAAAAAATTCTACAAATGAATAGTTATATGGGAAGCAGAAGACAAGAAAGAGGTTGTGCAACTCCTCTCATCTCGGTTCTTGGATGGTGATGCATTCGACACCCAACCCATCAAGATTTGGCTCCAAGGAATATAAGCACAGTAGTACAGAAATGAGAATACTATAGGTAGTTCTAATTCTGGAAATTCATTCGCAATAAAACTCAACAAAAACAGAAGTGAAAATAGAAGCTCCCGTGAGACGCTCTGTGGGCCTTCTATTGCCCGAATACAAACCGAATTAAACTTCAATCATGTAGCGTTCACCCTGAAACTACACTATACCTTACACATTTCTCTTTACTGTACAAGACACTATTAAAACAGAAAACTGATTTCTTTACTTAAGCACATCATCTTGAATGTGAGCATGCGGTAACGACGTACGCTTTCTGCAAAGGCTAAATGAGTCAATTCCAAAAGTTACAACATGTACTTCCAGGACATACTTAAATACAAGTATAAAAGGATGCCGGAAACAACTGACAATTATTACCAACACAGTGTATGTATTGTAAGGCAAGCGGAATTTTCTTTTTTGTGTTTTGTCTAAAAAAGTGACAATAATATACTTACAAGCAATGCCTTCCCCTTGCTGGTAAGTTTTGGCACGTGGATAATGATCCTGCAAAAATCTTAACTTCCTAATTGACTCAAACCATGCATGCTTTGCTTACATACATTCTAAATTTTAACTGAAACGTACGGCAAGTACAATAAGCGAACAAAAAACTCTGCGTGATATTTTTGGAAGTTGTACTACTACGACCTGCAACAGTATTTTTCACTGAAACCTTTCAAAATGTTTTTCTTTTACTACTAATTTGGGGTAACAAGCAAAAAATTGTCAAATGTCGAGTATGAGGCGATCATTCTGTCTTTCCACTTTCTGTTTAAGCTGGAGTAGTTTGAATTTTGTTGAACGGATGCGGAAAATAAGACTTTAGATAACGAAGATACTTTAGCCTACAGATTACTACAAACTACATTTCTCTGAATTTTAACTTGTAAAATTCTGTGCTTCCTGTAAGTTCCTAAAGCTAGGAACTTTCTCTTCTCCAAATAAATTGGACATAAATAATTAAGGACGTCGTTAATTCCTACGAATGGTGAAAATTATCGGACATGTGTATAAGGGTTGATCAAAAAACAAAACATTTGTTGATGCATAATATGGTGGGGTGGTGTGCCAGCAGACAGACTAAATAAAATAAGTCTGACATTGGCATGCACTCAATCAGTTGTATATATGCGATGTTATAAAAATGACATTTCCTGTCTTTGAATAATATTTGTTAAATAAAAGTTAGTGGACTTTAAAGGTTTTTAAACGTGCTAATTTAACACACAATGAAAACCTGAGAACTTCAAGATGATGAACGTTATATTATGTTTTTCTATTTACAAAAAAAGTATACCGAGCCGCTGGGAAAACCTTGTGATACACATAGGTAAACTTATCAAGAAGATGGTTAGTCATTGTATAATTTCATACACTAGTCTTTACTTGAGCGGTACCTAGCAGTATGTAATTCTCTAGAAAAGCTTGAAAGCCCCTCTTTGCCTCTTGATAAGCGTGTTGGCGTTCACAGTTCACACACCACTACGTGTAATCAACATATAATACACAAGGAAACTTGCCGTCAGCAGACATCATGTAATCCACCTTGAAGGTAGGTATAGGGCGTATATATGTACTACGAAGAGTGATGAGCGGACTTTCCTTTTAATTACATATGGCAAACATGGAAACATATAGCAGCAAGCAAACTACCTGTCTGAGAAGAATGCTGGGCACATCATGAAAGCTTATAGGTACATAGAGCCTACTTTTTTTGCTTTCCACCCGCTTTATTGTTCCTGCCTTTCTTCATCTTTTACTCATTAATAGAAAGTGAAGCAAAAAGGGCGGTGCACTTTGTGTGGAGTAGAAGGATTAGGCAAGTGACTTAATGTTTTACAATATGTTCTCAATTCAGCTTAGCGGTAATTACTGCTCACTTTTCGGTTGCTCGTGACTTTCATAGTCCCGCTTTTGATGTTTGAAACAGCGAATACACCGATCCCACATTTTTAAATTTCCATATGTACATTTCACCTCATGAAAGTCGTAGTTGAATATTCCATGCAATCCTTATAATATTTTCCTTAAAAAGTTCTTCTTGTAACTGAAATTCATCCACGTGAAAGAAATAAAAACTAAAGTTGGCAGGCAAAATCAGAGACGTGCATTTTGATGCTTCTTGTACTGAATACCTAAAGAGAAATAAGCCAACACATATTTCTGTTTAATAGACTTTATTCAAAAATGTAATAGCTTCAAAGTTCAATGACAATGGTGATGTCAAGTTTTGCTTATCATTACCCCTGCTTCTTTACAGGAATCTAGACTACTTACTATTTCTTTTAAAACGATTATTGCATTTCATAGGAAGCATGCAAGCAAGATAGTGATGATGATAGGGGTCTGAAGCTTGAGTCAAAAAGGAGGAAAGAAGATGAATACGAGAGAACGTTATGTATGCAAGGGAGTCGTATATAAACTTTAATGATCCTGGTGAAGCTTAAACTTGTCTCTGTGGGTTTCTGCGTCTCTCGGCTCTATGTTCCTCTCTGACTCCTTTTTCTCTGCCACACCATTCACTCCTCACCCTCTCTTCGTTACTACATCGCTGTAAAGTGAACAACAAACTGTGAGGAATCTTGTGATGATAATCACCATCGTCAGTAGTAGCTCGGTTGTTTATCTGAGCGGGAGCTAGCATCTATGTCTGTGTACTTGAAAAAATAATAAAAGCAAAACTGGGAGAAACGACCAGCAACAGCACGGCACTCTTGGTTTTTAAACTTACATCCCATTCCTTTCATGGAAGTTGGTAAAGCCGATGCGGGATAAGGAGATGATGTTCGTGTGATGGGAATTCTGGAGGCAAGCTCTTTGCGCTGATTCACTTTACACTTGATAACCTTTACTTCCTACATATCTCTCTTTCTAATAGAGCCACTCTATAGCTAAAACAACGGAATATATTTGTATTTTACAACTCTTTAGTAGTAGCTGTGCTGTTCTAGGTATCTGTATTATTATTATTGTGTTGAGAAATAACAAGCTGCGAGTACATTTTTTCTCTCGTTCTTTAGAAATCGCATATCGGAACGCTTTATCTGTATATGGTTCATGAAGATGATATTTTATATTTTTTTACGACGAAGACAACGATGATCATGGTGTTGTTGTGGTATGCGCATTTCACATGTTACGTCATGAGGCTGTTCTCATGATCATTTTAATGATTGTCAGTGTTGTTCAATGTTGTCTTTAAAGAGATATGTAGCAGAAACGGGAAGAAGAGATGCAGCGACAAGATTGAAATCAACAACAAGCTTTACCTGTAGAACACCAAATCAAGCAAATATCAAGTAGATATTTTATTTGACCACTTTAACCACAGTAAACGCTTCAAAAATTATCTTTTTTTGACATATTCACCAAACTACAACATCAAATCATCAGCATCATACTGTGAAGTTGAAGTCACTAGGTTAGCATTGTATATTATAAACAAAAGTCTAATATTTAAAACCTAAAAAATGTTTATCTTTATTCTTTAAGATTTCTTAATAAAACCCTACACTATCTCTGTTTCTACAATCGACCAACTTCCAAATAATACTGAAAACTTGTGCCAACAAACTATGCATCATTTATAACATAATATAGTAAACTTTCAATCTGGTATTGAAAATCAATGAAAATTGCGAGTTTTCAGTGAACAGTTGGGAGTTTTACAGTAGATTTGTACTATTTCCATTGCTAGTTTATTTAAACTCAAGGTAAAAACAAAGAAAATATCAACAATACTTTTGCTCATGGATAGCTACAGTCCTACTCTTGTAACACATCTTGGGTAAATCTTTTTATTTTCATGTTTGCTTATATGCTTATTTTCGATCTCTAATGTTGATGATTTAGAAAAAGGTTAATCTGCTTTCTCAAGGCAAAAAATGGAGTGAATTATATCTCCCATTAGTGGTATAATGTACGTGTACTTCTGTTTATGGACCCAGCTAGTGACTACGGATTATACAGGCAGCAAATGTTTTTCTTTTCTAAATACTTTGCTTGCCGCTCTACTGCTAAAGCTAAAACTTCCTTATAAAGGAGACCATCAAGACCTCCAAAAGTAAAAAAAACTAAAGCTTCGCAATAACTCAAGTTGTAGTTGTTGCAGTTGGAGACTACGTTCATCTATCTTTCATCTTTCCCCATCATCACACCACCAAAGCTGCATCATATTACTTTTTTGTGTGCATTTTTGTTAAGCCACAGGGTAACACTTGTGCATGCTATGAGAACATCACCTTACACTCATATTATACGTTACTGCTTCGGAACAGCCTCTAAATGCTAAGGCAAGGATGATGAGGAAAAAAATATGACGTCGGGTTTCTATTAAGAAGCTCATTTCTGTTCAGACCTGCGATTTTTTCTCTTTCCCCTCTCTCCAAGAAAATAATAATAATAATGACTGTGAAATGGCAGAACACACACACCGTTTTTTGTCTGCCAGAAAGTTGCAATTGTGCCATTATGCTTTTTTACTTTGCTGGTTTCAGACAGGGTAACCAACCACCACCCAACTCATTCGTTACTTCAATGTGTCACTGTCAGCCAAGTGGGCCTGACTATTTTATCTATAAAATACCACGAACATATCTAATGTTTAAACATAGCTCGTTATTACTCTTGTGTCTTTATAGCCCTTAAAAGTAGGCAAACTATTACATATAGAAGTACATGAACAAAGTAATAAGGGCAAGGCAATGATGATAGTTGGGAGCGACATCATAAACAGTAAACTTTCACCTGCTTCATGTTGCCCATAAGAAAAAATAATCATTATTTTGTGGACAAACATGATTATGTACTTTATTACACAATGCCAATTTAAGAACAGGATTAGGATTTTATTTTATCCATTCTGACACGCAATAAAACCCTTTCTGCTTGTTTCGCTATTTTATTCCTTGATAATGCTTCAATAAGTTAAACACATGAATATATGGCCAAGTCCAAACCATTTAGTTTTTTATATGTTAAAAGTTATATGGTAGTTCTTGAACATTGAAAGTGGGAATAAGGAAAATGGAATCAGATGAGTGTTTTCACTTGATTTGAATTTTTGATATTTTCTCAGTTTACAATTTAAATGGTCAGGCACCAGACCCCACAATAGTTGCAATTAATAGTTAGCTGAGAAGTTCAGAAACGTTATTGAAAAACAAAGTGAAAATAATGCACAAATACATTTCTTATTATTTGCTTTCAGCATTCCAAATGGTATAAAATTGCAAGGCACTGTCACCACACTAGTTTATTGCTTGTAATGATTTGATATAGTTAAAATTGATGACATGATTACAGATAAAGCGTCCGCTTTCATTAGTGGCTTCTGAGAAAACATCACCCAATCTCTCGAGCCTATTGCTGCTCTTTATTCATGCATGCATACAATGTGATGTACGAAAGAAAAGAAACTTCACCCCTCATCTCATCACGTCACAAAACAGTCGACGACAAGCCGAAGCACTAGCGACAATATTTATTCCTTTTCTTGTGTAAAGACAAGCCGACAATATCAAAGAACTTACTTCGACCACATTACAAGGACTGTTAGCTCCTTTTAAAAAGAGATTGTGTACCGTATAATAGAATTTCCTATTCACCTACCACATCACAATCACCATGCAATCCTTTGATGCTTTCTGCTACATCTGAAGTTTGACTCAAGCACAAACGTGTTCCAATCTCTTTTGCAGTTCAATGTCCATGCCTATAAACTATGTTATTCAATAAAATGAATTCATGTATGGTAACTGTTTTCAATCATCAAAAAATGGAGGAGTATGAGCCGCCAAAATAGAGGAAATACAATCATTATTATTGTATTAAGTGACTCCTGTCTACTAACCGTTTGGAAAAGTGTATGAGAGTTCCATTTATACCATATTAAGATTGATTTCCATCATAATAGTAATAATAATAACCTTCATTATTATGATCAACTCAATTGACATGAAAGAAACGACCAAGAGGGAAGAAAACATGCAAGTAGATAGTGGATCCCTCAGTACCAAATTCAGACATTTTATTTCCAAAAACATTGGAATCCCTCGCTGTTATACCGACAGCAAACATAACAAAAGTAGCACAAGGAATAGACGAAGACAATGGGGGATAGTGTGTGTGTCATAAATGCAAAAGGGAAATAAGAGGCGCAAAGCACCGACTCGTGCACAGACAGTGAAATGCCTGAAATCATTAAGAGATGTAAAAGATTCATAATGACAGAAAAGGCTTGCAGCAGGAGGGGAACATGGAACTCGCATAAAAGTTGAAAAGAAAAAAGGAGTTGTTGTGTGGTGGTGGTAGAGTAGTCTCATCTTTGAAACATACAAGTGTAGTGTAAAAGACGCGAAACAAAAAACAAGTAGAAAGGCAAAACCAAGTTGAAGAGAGAGTGATATTATTATTCTTTGAAGTGTTGGACACCTTTGCCAGAGAAAGAGTCAGAGTCAGGCCAGTCAAGCAGACGGGAGTAAATGACGTTCCCTACTCACTTGCTCCGCTGCACTCCTCCATTTCTCGCTTGCCTCATATTCTCCTTTCTGCTGCGTTCACTGGTTTCCTTTTTCTTGTTTGTTCGCCTCTCCCTTCAGCCATGATATAACCTTACACGGCATTCTCTCATAAAACCTTACTCGATATAACATTCCATAGCATTCTATTAGTGTATGACACCATGCAGAAACCAGCTCAAGATTAAGATAAAATGTACGCCTTTTTACTGAACAATGATGCATCTTCACAAGCAAAGAGAAAGAGATGAGGAAAGCAAACGCCCTGCTAATGTTCCCTCTTGTATGAATGTATTCTCAACTTCCAGATTCTGATGTTCGTGTTTTTTGGCTTCTCTTTTTATCCATACCGCACAGGCACACACATCTACATGGACAGAGAGAAGATTATACTCATATTATGATTATATTACATTATACCACGGAATCATTCTGCTATCCGATGTAGAATAGTGGAACTGCAACTTTCAAAAGAGAGATTCTAGTAAAACTTCAGTTCAAGCAAGACCACACTCGAGCTTGTTCCCTCTCTCTATCTCATCTCGCTTTCGCTTATTGTTAGCCTTATTTCTCACTGCCACCGCCACCGCACACTGCCATCATCATCAACATTATTTTTCGTCGTTTTCCATCCACTCCACTCTCACTCGTCTCATTTTCCCTGTTGTGAGTAATATATATTATGCATGCATACATACATCATAAAGGTATTTGTTATAATATGTTGGAATAGAATGTTGAAATGTGTGTGCGTGTAAGTTTCAGTTTTTTTGTATGAGTGCTCGCTTTTGCCTGCCTGCCCGTCGCTCTGATGGGAGAACCAAGAGAAACAGATGAGATAAACCAGTCATCCATCACAAGGTTTCCTCCTTCCACATTCCCTCTTTCTCTCTCGTCTTAATGTGCACCCCATGCACCACCACCGACGTTGTGGTAGTCATCATCAGCAGCATCAATATTACCTCTCTCTCTTCTCTCTCAAGAAGATCCCAAGCTTAACTGTTTTAACTTGGTTTGACTGCCACCGTCAATGATGCAGTTGATGATGATGATTGTGCGATGCGATAACTACTTGCCCAGATATTATGCTACTTCCACACGAAGCATGTACACACATTATTATACGCTTCTATTAAGTGCACAAAGTTTCCAAAGGGAACACTACCTCATCTTTACTCTTCCTTTCTCTTTTGAAAATAAAACAGAGATGATTAGCATATAACTTCCTCCTCGCCGCATCTCTGCAAGACTACAGTGAGGGCTCAGCCCAGCAAAAACTTTTTCCAAACATTTTCTCTCTCAATATTCGTTAAATCTTGGGACTCGCTGAAATACGCAGTCTTTATGAACATATATCGTTCAGAAACCACCCGCATACACTCATCCTTTTCCTACACCACTACTCACCACCACCACCGCCATTTCCATCCCCTTTTTATTTCAAACCAGAAACTCTACGAAAGCAAGAGACCACAAGCAACCGCCAACGCTGATGTTTCTTTATCTCTAGCTCCGTGCTATCACTCTTTCTACAGTGATTCATTTATTATGCGGTTCCTCCCTCACTCCCATCTCATACTATGCAGAATATAAATACCACCTAACTTTCAACTTTTGCAGGTTGCAACAACAATAGCAAGCACTACAATTATTATACCGACCATACATTGTTGTTGTTGTTTACGTGATCATTGTCCTTTCAAGCAGTAAGGTAATATAAGTTGTAAATTCAATTCAAATAGAGCAAGTATAGTGCATATTATTACTTGGTTTTTAGTTTATTTATTGATAGCAGTTTTAGAAATTCAAAGCAAACGTCAGTCGGTTCTTTAGCAATTGCATCAGACATAAAGATGGACTTTACGTATTTTCGAATGTATTCCTCGGTGCGCGCTTGAAACCTTTCTTCAAAGTAAGGCTGCCGTCGTTTCATTTACATATTAAGAAACCAACACAGTGTAACACACCATTGCAAACTGACAGATTAGAAGTTGGCAGCGAAGGTTGATATACATACATCGACATAACATTTTACTTTACGTCCAACATAATATTCAACGTGCATATATGTTGCAACATCGCTGGTTCTCAAACAGAAGCCGCCGCTTCTACTAGTGGTCTTAGAATGCACTATCAGCAAGAGGTTCCTTCACGGCTTTTCTTCCTAACCTGAGAGGTTTTAGTCTATTATAAAATGTGCATATGCTAATGTCGGATGATTTTGTGTTCCCCAAAAAAAGATGATGGTGAGCTGCCGCTGACAGATGAAGCATTAGAGTGTTCTCTTTTGGCATGTCTACAGAGTGCCGTTGCTGATTTTACTATGAGTTAAAAAGTTACTTTATTTCCAGTAACCTCCCATCTCATTATACAATCGACTTACATATCGTTATAAGACAAAATAATGTAATACAATATGGTAGATCTAATGGTAATGTTGGCTCAAAGAGACGGTTGGTGATCAGTGATCATAATCATCATCAAATCACTATGTTCATTTTGTGTCTAGTTCCTGCCGCTTCTCTCCATATTCCATTCCATCAAACTCAAATGCAATATTCGCCGTGAAGTTATGATAATGCAAATGTAACATTCTTGAATAGATCTGGAAAAATAGGAGACTCACACCAAACATATTATGCAACCGAAATACCTAAACAACAGAAAAGGACATGTTAATGGTGTGCACATATTCCTATTTACCTGCCTTTATAGATGTAATAATAACATGCGTAACATGAAATATTATGGCAAAGAGGAAAAGCATCTTCATCTCCGGTCTTTATCACTCGAGGCTTTCATGCATACATGCATGTGTGATGTGACGAAGAGCTCAACTCACATTATTTACGATGATCTGACTCAACTGTCAGAGTAGCTTTTGTTCAGTGTCTGCAACCACCACTACCTCACATTTTATGCCGTGTAAGCAGTGTGACTACGACTTCACCGTCTTTCTGGCTGTGTAACATCCTCCTCCTGCCTTGTTGCCTTTGGGAGTCACACTTGGTTTTTCACAAACACAGATCAACTCCAATTCTAGGAACATTTTTTTTTGGTTCCGTGTGTAGCACCACGATCGACATCAGCATATACCCATGTTTTAGCTCAATCTGGCTGCACAATACAAGAATTTAAAGTGTAACTTACAGGAATACTATTTACCATTTTTCTAGACTCACGTTTGAACTTTCTGATGGTGAGGAGATTGCTTTAAAGTTAGTGGGAATATGTGAACTAGAGATTTCTTCTCTTTTCTGTCGGAAGAGAATTAAAACATTTGTAAAAACTCGCGTTGCCTGCCCCCTCCTGTCTCGTCTGTCTGGTTGTAGTATTATTACCACTACATTCCCCTCTCTTCCTGTAACACCATTTAAGCGCAAGGATAATACGGAATGTGAGTTGAACATTTATTCACTACAAAGCCTTGCGTTCATTTGACTTGTTCTAAGCTTATGGAAGAAACCATCATTTTGAACTACCACCAACAGACATTTTATCTCCTCCGTTTCACTCTCCCGTTGAATACAACGAACATTTGGAGATGTCCTTACATTTCCAGACTACTAGAGTATATAATGACAGTCCAATTCTGAAGTGATTCCACTAGCTTTACTCATCTCTCATGATGCAACATTATTTGGTAGAATATAAAATTGTCCTTATGCATTCCTCAGGAACGCTATATTATAACTAACTATAACGGTGATGACACCGTTCGAAGTTCCTGTGAATAAATACTGCCGATTCAACTCAAGATTTTCTTTTATACCATCTTACTATTTGACATACGCTTTAGTGTAAGGAATAGAGATACTGTGGCTTTTCCATAAAAGATAAAGTCCCCTCACGCTCAAGCACGCAACTGCTTTTATATTCTTGCAGAATGCCCCAAATGCTACAGTCGCACTCATAGCATCACAAGAGAACCATCTACTTTGCTTCTAGTATAAAAGCTCGCAACACGTTTCACTTTCTTTTTTATTATGGACTCGATTTACTGGGAGAACACTTTTTCTGTCCCATAACGTAAAACTCTGTTGCAGTTGAAACAACTTCAGTGTAACCATTGTCTGTGAATGTGTGATGGTGTCTTTTAGCAGAGTTTCCTAATGTTTCGGAACTCGGCTCATGAAAGAAAAGGGCAGTTACAATCCATGGAATGCAGAAAATCCTTCGATTATTACAAGAGCTTAAGGGACTCTTTTTACTGTGGCTGCTCCGATAGCTACAATCCAAATATTACAGAGGAAAAAGCTTGTGTAACTATATCTTCTTTTTGGAGAAAGCAAAAATGACTTGATTCATGAGAGATGAGATGATTTTAGCGAAAAATTAAAATGACGTGCAATACTAATATGAAGCCACCAAAAGATGAGAGAAAACAAAGCCTCAATATCAAATGTGGCTATTGGTACATATATCTATTCTGCCTAGAATACTTTATGCATGCTAAATAAAGCATAAATCCGCCTAGCAGTCGTGCATAAATGCGTAATCGTTGAGTCCCAAGCTACTCAAGTTGCATGATATCATGATGAGCTAAGCTTACTAAGTCAGTCACTTGTCTAACTTTTTGTCGCTCATCTTCACCAAGCACATTGCCATTATATTATATGAAGCATGGAAAGATGCGATTCAGTGCCGTTACCAACCTGAAATAACATTCTTTCATCGTCGTTGTAGATTCAAAGTATCGTGACAGTATACCCCTTCTCATTTGTTTCCCCGCCACATTGATGCAACTTCCCGAAAAGCTAGACCAAGTCATCATTCCTATCATCACATTCCCGACCATATAGCCATCATCATCAACGTCATTCCCGTCATTGACATGCCGGAGTAGCAGCAAAAAGCGAGGAGAGTGAAAGGTAAAAAGGGAGCATAAATGAAAGGAGTGAAGCGAAAACACGCCGAGTTGACATCCACTTTGACGAGGCGAAGGAAAAGGCAAAAGAAGTTTTTATGCATGGTATGCATGAGCCCATTATTTCTCGTTTTGTATATCCAGATATTTCCCTTCATTTTACCTTTACAACACCCACTTTAAAACTGCACCTCTACCACTAGATAAAAGAAACATTTTGCCGTTTCCGAAGATGCAAACCTATATACATGCACGTCTAAACGAAAAGGGAGCCCAAAGCTGGAAATAAAATCGACTCTTGTCTTCTCGCTACAATTTTGTGCCTTGCCTTATCCGAGCTCATAAAAGCGCAAGCATGTATACATTTCTCCCAAGCTCCCTCCATCTATAATGGGTTCTATCCGAGCTCCCAACTTCTATAATGTCATTTTGCTTTATATGGCGTACATGAACTCCCAGTACTATTATTATTATTACGATGGTGTGCCAATCCAAGCTGAACCGTTCTTCACTCCTTTTGTGTACGATGTTATCCTCATCGTCATCTCTTTCTCTCTGTCTGCCTGCATGGTTGCGTTTACTTGCTAGAGCTGTCCGCATTTCTATCTCACTTTTCCCATTTTCCCTTTTTAGTGAACGCCAAGCACACACGAATGGCAACTGCAACTACCACCATCACTATCACCACTTACACCACCGCCACACCGGGAGAATTTATACTGCCGCAGCAGCCCTCTCCCATTTTTTGCCTTTGTGTTGCTGGAATATTATATTTTCCTGGCTTTCTCTTTCTACCTCATTCCTTATAAAATCCTAGTCTTTTCCTCATCGCTTGCTTTCCTACATTTTCTCCGTTCTTGTTGCTGCTGCTGCTGCCGTTGTTGTAAAAATGGTATCCCCTTCCCTACTCTGACTGTCTGTCATGAAAAACTAGAAGCCCTACGTCGGCATTATTTCTCCTTATCCATTACCATACGCTTTCCTGGCAATGGTTGTCGTGCGGCAAGAGAGAAGCTGTTGGTTCGGGTGTTGTTTGGTCTTGGTGTTCAGAAAAATAAAACAGGCTTTGCCTGATTGTTGTTACACCACTACCCCAAGTAAAGTGCTAAAAAGTTTTCTGTGATGTTTCCTTTCTACTTTCTACACAGTCCTGGTATCATGCCACATGAAGAAATATATTACAGGCTCAGTTGTGATATTATATATGAGTGTGTGCACCCCACCTTTTCCCTTCTTGTTTCCTCTTTTCTTTCCTTGTCCTCCCGACTACTAGAAGAAACACCGTTTTGAAGGAAATGGTGAATGATGTATGCAACCAAGCCAAACGTGGATAAATGCCTATGTAGAAAAAACGGCAGCCGGATTTTGGTAGCAACAGACCAGGCGAGAAAAAAATGTTGATATGTGCGGTGGCACCCACAACGCTCATATAATATTAGTAGAGTTTCCGTGTGTATGTATTTCATATGAATTTCAAAAGAAGAGGCATTTTCCCATGATGAGAAGATCACCACGAGGTTGCAATATACCATTTTCACGAATACATGTGTATTCACATCGGCAAAGCACGCGTAAACAAGCAAAATTGATAGCTTCAGCGGAGAAGCTTGATCATCTCTATTACATTAGGTAGTCAGAATATATATACCGTTGTTTTTGTGAGTAATTTTTACGCTCCAAATGAGGGATAATAGTAGGAAAATAATGGAGAAAATACGGTGGTAAATACAATAATATTATGCGTACCTTTATTATGCATGTCAATGTGGGAGAAAGGCATGAACTCTCGCGTGTGTGTCTGTTGTTGCTGTCTACTCGACACGGGTGTGGTAGAGACTCATTCGTCTTTTTTTCTCGCTCGGCTCGCTTTTTCTTACTTGGCTTTGCCCTTGTTTTACTAAAGCTTTATATATCGTATGAGCTTTAGTATTGTAACTACTGTGTGTAGAAATTTGTGTTTGAATACACTCATGCAAACTTATGAATATATGCAGTATATATGCTTCTTATATATTCAATTCACAAAGAAAAGCGCTGTGTTGGATACATAAAAATAAACAAGAAAAGCTGGTAAAAGTAGAAACTGAAAGCAGACGACGACGGCATGCGAATAGCCAACTCTTTTTGCTACCTGCATTATCAACACGTAATTTAAGCAGCATATGCAATAAAGTAATGACCTGTCAGTTTCATGCTATGTTATGCTAGCGGTAGTGTACCTAGAAAATAACGCAAATGAAAAAAGAGTACTCTAGGAAAGTGAGTGACTGCTGAAAAGAGAGTGCGACAGTCAAAGAACATGAGGTTTGAAAAGTTGAAAAGTATCTCATTTTACCCGTGTGCTGTTGGGTGCACGGACTTTCACCTTCACCTTAGAGGGCACCGGCTTCTTCCGCCCGGTATGTGACATTTTGACCATTCGTCTGGTTACAGATGCCAAGAGTCTCCTCTCAGGCAAACGTATAAAACAAGACTTTTTCTATAAAGGATTGTCCAAGCAGAAGAAAGGAGAATGGGAGAGCTGCTGCAATGTCGTATGCTCTCTTTTATTCCCTTTTTTATTTCCTTTGTGTGTATTATTCTTTTGAATGAATATACGTCTTAGTACTCCACTATCTGCGCGTCCTTTCTTTTCTCTCACAACAGCAGGAAAGGAACAAAAGAGTCAGAGTTTGTGTTATTATTGTAGGAGAGTGGTGGCGTGTGTAGACCGTTGTTTTGTGTGTTTTTCCTCCTTCTCGTGTCCTTCTCCTTTTCTTCTATTTATTCTCTGTTTCCCCTCTTCCTTTTATGTATGTGATGTGATGTGACACAAGCCAGGCTGAAATCTTCCTTCCCACTTAATGAAATTCAATGAGATGAGAGGAACGACAAAACGAGAAGATGAGTCTCGTCACCAAACTCACAGTTTTCCGAGACACACAAGAGAAAGATCCCTTTTTTATGCACGAAAAGTCAAACAGTACTTACTTTACTGTAAAACTTCTCTGCGTTTCCTTTTTATAATAATAACAATCCAAGACGGTAAATTCAGTACGCATATGTAACTTTGCAGAAATACAAGTTCTTATACTGGTGTAGTTGTAGTAGTAGTAATGGTATTCAAGTAAATTTCCTCCCCAGTACTCATTCAGCGACTGGAATCACGAAGAGGAGCCAAAATTCTTTTCTTGTTCATAGATAAGAGTCGCAGAGAGCAACCTAGAAGCTATTCTAGAGAAAATGAGGGAACAGGAGCAATGAAGAAACTTAACAACAACAACATCACCAGCAGCAGTAGTAGTAGTAGCACATAGTAGTGGTATCCATAAAAGGAACAGTTATGTAGAAATAGAGAACGTGTCTTTTTGCTTCTATTTCTCTCTTTTCTGGTTTTTTGGTATGTCCGTAATATGCATTCACTGAAGTATAATAATAATAGCAAGGGAAAGGAGACAAGTGAGTCTCCTGATACCACCACCGCACCGCTACTCTTTTTTACTCTGCAAGCAGCAGGGAAAATGTGCTTGTGTAGACAACGACAACGACTCCCTGGCACTGCTGCAATGGGCAAGGGAAGATAAATCCCCGAGCAAGAAAACTCGTCTTCTCTTCTGTGTGTCCTCCTTTAGCCCCTTTCCGTCTAGCTCCTCTCTCGCAATCCGTGAGTAATATTATTTCAAATGGGAATGTTGTTATTGGTGGTGCTTCTGTTGCTCGTTACATAAAAATGCACACGTATACACCTACCATATTAATGTATATGCTAGCTTGTAGTATAAGCTCTTATTTCTTCTACAGAAAGTCAGCAGCAGTTTAAGTGCGTGGTTTTTTCTTGTGACTCTTTTTTCAACTACCACGCTCCGCTCCTGCTGATGACTTGCTTAAGGTTGAATGGGGAGTTATAATAATAAAGTTTTTGGTCGAGTCGCTTGAAGCAAATGCACGTCCAAAGAGAGTGGGGATATGGGCACAGGAACAACAACGAAAAGGAGGAAGGAGAGTACACACACTTGTGTACTTTCTAAATGATAGGTTTTGCTTCCTTGCTATCGTAGCTCTTTTTTCAATGGACTTGTGAACGTAACATTGCTTTTACTACTCTGGTTAAAGATAAAATTGAGGGAAAAGGTACTATTACCAGTTTTGGTGGTAGTGAGAAACTGGAAAAGTGTTCAAACTGCGAACAAAGACGTTGCTGGCAGTAATGGGCATAAACGTGAAAACGTTCGAGAAATATAGTTTTTCATTTATTGATATAGGCAAATATATGTAGAGCTATTAAACTGCATATATGTATAATATTGTAGGTATATACTATAAAGAGTCGCAAGTACTGGGTGTGTTATTTTTTCTTTCCTATTAACTTGAGTGGCAAGTATTTGGGATGGAATTCTTGTACTTCGTTTTTCCTACTTCAGTTCCTTGCGGCTGTTGTTGCGGCACCAGGATTTTTTTCAACCTGCAGCTGAGCTGAGATAGATTTGCTGCAATCCAATGATTACTTACTGACTGGCTTGCTGTTTGCTTACTTGGGGAAAGACACAGAGTGGAAATGTATCCAGAGAGAAGGAAAGCAGATTAACAGACCAACAAAAACAAGTCACACGATTGAATGAGTAGAATGATGATGATGGTTTTGTTTTTTTATGGTGTGAGTGAATCTGCTACTGAAATCGGTTCTTACATAGGTAAAGGTTCTTATAGTTTCTATAAAACTTTTTTTTACAATGTTAGTCAAACAAGGTATAATGGACACGTGGAAAAAATTTACTTTCTGTGAAGCATTTTCTTGTCTCTTTTTGTATAAATGTGATTGTTCTTACAAGATGTGTTCCTGTTCTTTGAGTTCCTTTGTGAGACAGCTCTTGATGTTGCAAAACTTTTCAGCAGAGAGACGCTCACATGTTCACTTTGAATAATATTGGAACGAAACTAAAAGCTTTAGTGTTGTGCAATACAATATACTGTGTTGTTTCTGACAGAAAGGTTTTTTTCTCGTGCATCAAATTAGTTCAATGTAGGTACTGCTGCTTTCAACAACAACAACAACGATCCTGATGACAGTTGAGACTTTTGGTATGAAAAATATTTCTAAACTGTCAGATTAAATCTTGAAGGTGTCAGGATAACAAACATTGGGAGCTCTCCGGCAAATCTATATGTCTACAATAACATAGCAGCTTATGAATGGATGCGCACTCAGCCGGGGAACTACCATATAACTACAACGCGTATTTGAATTTAGTTTATCAGTTACACATATATGTGTAGTCCATGATAGAGCAATTAATCTCAATAACAATGAATCTTTTCTGTTTGGGCCACATTGGACTTTAATATGTTAAGCGATCTTTTAACGATAATATGTTTCGGAGGAGCTGGGTTGACTCGAGTCACTTCCCTCAGCTTTTTTATTCCCAGTTAATCAATCTATTCGTACATTTGCTTGTCACCATTAAAATGATTTACGCCGGAGCAACGCTGGGGTGGTTCTTGTAACCTGTTCCTGTTTTCCAAGTGCGTAGAATGTTTTATGAATGGGATCACTACACAGAAAATCGTTCTTTTTATTAAATGAGTCTCAGTGAAAGTTTATTTGATGCTTAATCAGGTGTTATGAGTTGCTCATTAATTCACTCCTTTGAATTATACTCAGAGGGATGAGATGAGAATAAAAGCGATGATGATGATGACCTTTTTAGATTTTATTATCAACTGTTACCGTACCGGAAAGTAATGAAGTTATTTCAACTTCCCATACTATACAATATTGCAACTTTTCTGTCAAGTCTTGTCGTTCAAAGTACTTTCAATAATTAGAATATCATTATCATCCCACCTTTCACCTAATTATTATGAGCTAACAATAAGTTCAACAACAAGATGTTGTACATGATATATATTGTATGTATTTACGTGATACTACTACGTACGTAGCACACTAAGCTAAAAGTAAAAGTTTACGAATAAAGGAAAGAGTGTACTAAACTGCTCCACGTACTCACTTTCTCACACAACCAATCTCGCATTGCCCCTTCTATACCAAACAGTCGTGAACTTGACTGAGTGAAGAAGCCTGGATGAACAGCGTAGACAAACACACGTGTACGCTTGGAGAAACACTACGAAAGTGCGGAGGTTCTTCTGTGTACCCCAGAGTTTTCTCTATTTTCGTTCCGCTCTCTTCTGCTGCTGCTGTATTAGGTTCTCCGTTGGCTCTTGCCGACAAGGAACAAACACTCGTTTCCTTTTACAAAAAAGGAGTGAGTGAGCAAGCAAGCGAGTGAACCAGGCTACGAAAATAGAGTGAAGAGGAGCAAAAGAGGCAGAGGAGGGAAGAGGGCGAGAAACAGGAGCAAGCTTGTGCATCATAAGAAGGTATATAAAAATTTTAGTAGCAGGAACAGCGGCGATGGTGCCACAACAAGCATACTCAAGTTCCTTTTGGGCACACAGACACCACCACTATACCATACAATACAGTCTCAATGAGACAAAATCTCTTTCATAGAGGCACAATAAGCTGCTTTCCAGACATGGAACTAGAATACTGGAAACAGAGAAAAAGGATGATGATGGAGGCATGGGTATATTTCCACTATAATGTTGGTCTACTACACACTTTCATGTTTTTTGGGATCAGATGCAGGCACGTACCACGTTTTAATACCACCACAAGCAGCGTCTACTTGTGTTCTCCGACTCCACACACACCACTTTATTCCCTTTTCGCTCCCACTCCTCTGGCTGATGCTTTTTTCTTCCATAAATTTTACTGAAAAAAGCAAACGCTATTTCGTTCTCTTTTGCTCCCGTCGTTCCTTTCCTTCGTACTTACTTGCCATCATCATCGTCATGATCATCATCATCATGATCCTTTACTCTTGTGAGCTCTTTTTTCTTTTCATCCTGCTTTTATGCTCCGTGCCTGCCACCCAGCAAAATAGCAAGCAAAGAACAGGATAAAAGTAGTGACTCTTGCCGTGCTTACTTCTAATAGGCTTGTGGAGAAAAAGGAAAATGTTTGTTGCTGCTTGTCCTTCCTCGCCAACAACAACACACCATTGCCACTATATACCAATACCAGTACAACAGGCTTTCCTTTTCCCTGCATTTTCCCAAATAACACCAGCACGCTTCTTTTTTAAAAGTAAATATATTATGTGTGTACCCGCATGTACGTATTTATGTGTCATTTTGCAATGTACATATTATATTTTCTCGTAAATTGTAAATATGAAAATGCAAAGATTTTGTAAACTTTTAACGAGAAACAGAAACAACAAAAGACATGGGAATGACTAAAAGCACAAGGGCAGCAGTTTTTTGTATGTATAAGAATATATTTGCATATAAGGGTAATGATGTATGGTTATTTCACTACCTACTTCCTGTTACCACCAGTATTTCATATATTTTACATCTCCCACAAAACACCCACAATTTTCTTATGAATTTACAAAAAGAAATTTTCTGAGCCTAAATAGTACAATTCGCAGCATATGACACGTTATATAATATATATAGGAAGGCTGCCTCCACAAACTACGTAGAAAAGCCATAATTTAACCAGCACTTATTTGAGTAAAATCAGTAAAAAGAGAATGAAGTCTCTTAAAAGATTTTTTGTTTGCAAATACCAAACAAAACACGACTTTTACCGCGGAATATCGTTGCTTGCGTTTTGTTTAATGCTAATGCATTTCATGTTGTCACATGAGATTGAGAAACAAGCTGGTGCTTTCAAAAGTAGATTATTTTTCGGTTTCTGTCGTTCCTGTCTACAAGATCTTGTAGTAACGTGTCTTTTTTTTGCCAACCAGTATAAGTAAATAAGTAGATTCCAACCAAGAATAGATGACATGAGTAACAATTCCAATCGGATAGCAAATAGTTAGATATTTTCTCCGTTCTCTTTTTTAAGTTGACAACTGAATAGACGTATACAGAAAGACGCCATAAAATAACGTTTTCTATTGTAGAATCTGGTAAAAGGACACCTCAAAAATGTAGAAAACATCAAATGATAGTTCTAGTTTCCATTGATAATGACGATCATCATAGTCATCATCACCGCCGTCATAAGACGAAAATTTTCGCTACAACCAAAAGATCCCATTATTTTCATGAAATGCAACCCCATCATCTGCATAGATACATTTCTCTCCTCCACATCTAAGTATTTGTACTACTTCCATTTGCTACTCATTCATTCCCCTTGCTCTTATGCCTGCAAGATGAACCCTAGCAGGAAAACCAACGAAAAATACCTCTTGCTTTTCCGAAAGATTTAAGAGGCTCTTCGTATTCTTATATTCCAGCGCTCTGCTACCACTCCAATCCACTCTCTCTCTGAATGATATACAGCACCTTTCAAGCTGATCATCAACATCAGCAACGACGTCGTCGTTTCTGGTTGCACCTCCAAAGTCGGAGTCATCATCAGCCATCTCTCTCTTGCGTAATAATAATGTAAGTACTTACGATTTTCAGCAATGAGCTTCTATATTCTGTTTCACAACCGTAGTTCAATATGAAAGTTACCCCTATACTGGTACGTCTCATCATCAACATCCCTCTCACAACTCAGCGTTGTCATCATCAACATCCCAGTCTCTCCTTTTCTCTTCCTTCTCGCCATATCTTGGGTCTTGTAACAACACCATCATCACACACCGCACAGACGAACCACACCAAAACCACTACCACCACCACCGCCGTAAAGACAGAGTAAATGCATCTTCTCAAAAAGTTTTTCTTTCCTTTTCATGGGCATAATCATTGTCATCATCATCATTTCCATCAGGCAGCAAGAACATTTTTACTCTCTTTCTGTTTCACCATCTACTTAAGTCATGCGAACATGTTGGAAAAGGAGAAGGAAAAAAATCAAGAAAAGGAACGTTATTAGTTGACGAGCTACTACTGTGCTCTTTTTATATTTTTTTCTTTTCCATTTTCCTGTATATTATACGGAATGACTACTTGCTAACGACATATTATCAAGCTGATGCCGTGTATAATGGTACTGCACACGCCACTGAATAGATATAAAATGGAGAATGATGTTTTTGCTTGTTGATTATTATGAAAAAGGATGATGATAATACTATGCTGAGTAGCAATGAAATGTACGATGTTCTCTTTCTGTCTGACGTACTGACGAGAGAGCATTTTTCATGAAAGTAAAGCTTTTTGCTACTTTACCTCATCATCTTTCCAAGTACAATAGTGAGCTGCATGGTTAGGTGGATGAGTTGATGAGGACGACGTCTACTTCAAAGTGTACGCTCCTATCATTTTTATAAACACGCTCTACTCATCATTCCCCATATCCCCATCGCCACCACCACTTGAAAAAAGAGAAAGACTAGAAAAGAGAAGAGTGGAACACCCTTGTCTACCTCTCAATTTTTATCCCAACAATGTTGAATATTATGGATAGTCGCTGTTTTCGTAGCGAGTACATTTTTTGGAATGTCTCCTAAGACAACTCTGCTTACTATCTTTGTGCGAGTGTGTTTTGAAAGCTTTATAACTTATGATATGGGGTGCATACATCGGACCTCAGATGAACAGCAGTACAAATTAAAGTTAAAGAAAAAATGATGCGGTAACACTGATGAGGATGACGAAATGACACGCTTTGAGCTACTTTTAATAGGTACATACTGGCCACTCAAAAATTCAAAAATCCTTAAACCTTTTTTACTTATCTGGCTAGATTTGCCTACTAACATATTCTTGGAGGATCCGCAAGTGTTTTGCTCTTTTTCTGCTAAAAAAACAACTCCTGAATAGCTTTTTGGACATTTGAACATGAAAAGGGAAGAAGAATTGTGTTCTCTTTAGATGTGTATATGATTGTGATGCGTCTGCATACAAAAAGTCAGATTATGAAAGAGAAAATGACTGTGACTTTGAATGTTGATGTCATGAAAGCTTTTCTGTTTGTTGCTTGATGTTGTTGTTGTTGCTGCTGCTGCTGTTACTTTGTACACCCCTTGGCGTGGTAGTAGCTGACTGGCATAACGTTGTTATTATTATTATTATGATTATTACTATGACTGTGGGTAACTAGACCCGAGGAGCTAAAAAAGAGGAGCCAAGCGAATATGGCACTTACACGTATACACATCACTGCACCTCAATAGGTACGCAGACTGAAAAAACGTCGTGAGAAAGCAGTACAGCTAAGAGAACAAGCTAAAGACAAGAATTGGCCATGAACGGAGCAGCAAAAGAAGCGTATAATAATGATCAACATCAACATGATGATGATGTTGTTGTTACTGGAATTCCAAGAAATGCTATATAGTAGTGTAAAAATAAGAAGGCATGCTACAGCGTATTTTATGCTATATTCTTCTTTTTTACCAGAAACGCTGATTCCCTCTTTCATAAGTACTGGTAGACGTTTTCAACGTGAAAAATAGATATTCATACATTTTGGAACTGTGAACTTCTAAGGTAAAAGTTCTACCTGCAGGGTATATTATTATTGGAATGGGATAAAAAGCGTTTTTAAACCAGCGATTTAAGGATTTCGCTACACATTTTTTACTGAATTGATAATATTGAGCTGAGCAACACTATACGTCGTAATGAGTATGGTCCAATTGTCCGATGAATCGTCAACAGTTAGAACAAAAACACAAAATATTAGTTAGTTGAATGACATCAAATACTGATATTTGACAAGAACTAAAGCCGCCGACAGTCTACCAATCAATGTTGGACTTGGTTTGAGTTTATAGGATCCTTAGTTTTTTCCACATTTATACCAAAGTTGGAACTTCTTTTGCCAAAACAGATTTTCCCAAAGTGCGAGTAAAATATATTTATTTCAATTTCAGTCCGTTAAAGCAAGGACTTTACAAAAGCACTACTTTTTCCCACCAATCTGAACCTTATATACATATGATTGTATTGTGTTTCTTGATCCCAGGCTGCTTTTACCGGTGCTATGCGGACCAGACTGCAGTGACTTGCACAAAAGTTTTTCCGCTTTCTTGTAACAGGACCTAAACGGCCCATGTAAGTTGTCCTGTTTTAAAAAACAAACATATGCATAGCAAGTGTGATAGAACAGTCACTACGTAGAAAAATACACTTTGGTTTGTGTGTATATATATGCATCCATTAGATCAGCTTTTTCTCTGGAAGTTAACTGACTGGATAGTTTTCAAATGCCGACAGAAACTTTGGGCAGAAACAAGGAAATGTAGAGGGAGCTATGCCAGCAGCAAAGAGCTGGGAATGCAGCTATGAAAATGGGGAAATACTTGTATGGCTGGGAAAGACTTGTAAAAAGTGTTATGTTGCAGTGTTAAGGAAGATTGTTGGTGAGTGCTTTGAGCCCAAGTAACTTTTTTCGGGTTTTTATGTGCTGGTTTTTCTTGTTGGATTTTTTGGAGGGAGCGTGTAGGAGTGGAGAAGTGATAATGTGCTTTCCTGTAGACAATAGGACTTTTTACTACATGTATAGAACTGGTACACACTTAAAAATAAATGACGGTGTGCAGTTGTAGTCGTATAAACGTAGTATGTATAAAGTGTAGTCGTATTTATTTAAGACACACAGAAAGGCAGAGTGGTACATAAAATGTGTCCATCTTTTATCAATGACTGAAAACAAGGTAACCCAGAAGGAGTAAAATGCTCAGTAGTCAAATAGTCCTTATTCTTCATAAAATGAAAAACAACAGCAAACAAGTTAAAACTATCTCATATTATATTGTAGTCTCAAAATGAGACAGATTCACGTTTTGTGTTCAATGCCATGTATTTTACCAACGACTTTATTTGAGGTGCAATTCAAGAAATATGCATCTCACTCTTAGGGTACATCTCATTATATGGATTGAATCATATAAGATAGAGTATCACCAAACATTTTGCCTTAGAAGTAGCTGGTTTATTTTTTGCCAACTACAACTTACACTGAAACCATCACATACCATAATACTGTTGTGTTTCCTTCCCATTTTCTCCTACCACCTATTTCATTCCTATCTTTTAATCTTAGATTTTTACCGCAGCACCCGTACCACTCACCTCTGCTTAAGCATCATCATCCTCTCGCTTTTTTAGAGTTTGTTCAAACATTTTTACCTTTCTGGATAAAAGGTGGATATGAACCAGAAGTCTGAAGGGCTCGCTTAAAGATGGCATTTTTCTTCGAACATTTCCTATCACAACTTCTATTTTTCTAGGATCCAAATCTATCCCGCTATAAATAAACCAGTTTATACCGACGGTGACGGTGGTGGAAAGGCGAATTTCATGGTTTGGTTGAGTTGAAGTGAGTAGAGGGGGAAAGTGCTTCTTGTTTTCCCTTTCCTACTTCAGAAAAAACGGCAGGTTTCCTCTCATATTTATTATATCCCAAACGGACAGGTTTTTACAGAATATCAACATGAACGATCTTTGCTCTCCCCATATACATGAGTTGAGTATTGAGAAGGAAAAGTACTTGCATTATTCCCAACGTTCTTTATATACCGTTGGAAACCGAAGTTGTAGTTTGCCGCTTTGAGCATTGGACTCATTGAGACATATTACCGTCTTTGGTACGGGCGTCGACGCTCTATTATGCTTTTCTCGTAAAACACATAACAAAAACCGGGAGGTCTTCTTGTTATGTTATGGTAGTTTTTTGGTTGGTGTGCGAAGGAACATCCCCGCCACCAGAAGCACCGGCACGATGACTATTTTGAAGATGGATGTGGATGGATGAATTGAATACCCAGTGGTGATGCTGACTAAGGGAGTAAGAAATACCCTTGCGAATTTTCCTTTCCTCGCTCTCTGCTTTCTTTCCATTAATTCTTTGCCAGTCTCTTCCTTCTCTCATCCATCTAATCTTGCAACCTCTCTCTCGTTCCCGTTTTCTTTACTTTGCTTTCCCAGCAGAAAGTATTCATGAAAAAGGAGAACAAGGAGAAAAAAACTGCGTGTGAAGCACCAACCCAGTGATAGAAATACCACCGCAGTGACGTTTTACTACAGACTAGTGCAGTGCAGTCCTGGTAGCAAAGTACATTTCTTCTGAGTATCCTTTATAATAGAGCCTGAAAAAGGAAAGGCAATGTGACTTTCATCATTGCTGTCTAAAGTGGAGACGGAAAACCCGCTATCTTTACTTTCTCCTCTTTTTTATTTTTCTACTTGCTCCCCGTAGCTCCTTCCTTCTTATCTTTCAGATCCCTTGTTCTCACTCACTTTTCTCTATATCTTTGGAAAATCTCTTTTTTGTTCTCCCTCCCTGCTTCCTCCCATCATTCAAGTACAAAATAAAAAAAAGAGAACAATACAAAAATTATATGTTATTTCCAGTCAAACTTGGTGGTGTATACACTACGCTTTACAGCATTTTACTTCTTCCTACTACATACATATTCCACCCAAGTAAATGTCCTTGTGTCCCCTTCCACCATTTGAAAAGGTAAAAGTTTTTTTATATCGAGTTTTCTTGTTTCTCTGTCTGTTTCGGTGCAAGAAGGTTGCGAGGGGTCTGTCTGATTTTCCTGACATGCTGCTGCCTAGACACACCAGACTTGTAGAAAAGGAAGGGATGCAGAGAGCAGAAGAGGAAAAAAGAGACAATGACAACAACTAACTTTGTTGAGCTGGGTAGATGTTCCTCTTTTTTTTTTGAACGGAGGACGACTCAAAGAGACAAGATGCACACGCAGACACAACTCACACACGAGTTTTTCAGGCAATTTCCTTCCTACTTCACTTTTTTATTGTATAAATTCTTTATATGTTAACAACGCATATATTCTTCAATGTAGGCTTATACTAGTGAGAGAAGCACACGTTTAAAGATTCATTCATTCCACCCTCTCATTTCTTTTCTTGTCTGTCTACAACACACAAGACGATTGTATCATCATCATCTGTCTGATACTTGCCTGGCAGCAGATCTGTCTTCTATTGTCTGCTTGCCAATGGCACATACCTACATTTATGGTATGCATATGTACTCACAAACAATATGAAATACTCCTCTGTTCAAACCGTATAAAGAAAATAGATACTAGACTGCGTAGACTAGAAAATTTTACTTGGAAAGATAGAGATGATGATGACGATAGAGATATAGATCAACTTAATATCTCTTCTGTCGACCCATCCCCTTTTTTGGTTCCTGGATGTAGGATTTTTAAAGAAAAAAACTTTTCTCACATGTTACATACTGATATCGTGCAATAACGTCTATTACATCTCATGTGAAATTCCTTATACCTTTTCGTCGTGAAATGTATCAAAAAATCAGAATAAATAGCAGAGAATCCGCATCGGTCTTGTTCTCTTTGTGCTACCTTAAAAATTTCCATAAAAATAACGTTACCCTAACTGAAAGAGAGGAAATGGGGAAGAACGATATTCCTTTTCTTTTGGCATTCTCTTCGAATAAAGCATGTCGTAGTAAAAAACAAAAAAGTCTAGATGTATCATAGAAGTGTAAGACAGGCATGTATGTGGATATGAGATTTGATACTTTTTGTATCAAGTGGTGCAGGTTTTTTGGTAGCATATCTTTCGCAAAGTTTGTAGAGAAAAGGGGCGATCGTTTTCTGGACAGATCCATGATTTTGAGAGAGTAGCTCACTTTGGCTGATGACCCATCCATTCCAACTGCTCAACCGACAAAGTATATACATCAAAGATACAAAGTCAATCTTTATTCGACCAAAGGGTGTAGGAAATGAACCACCACTCTGTACTAGCCTATCCCATTTTCCACTAGTATCATTTTTTATTTACATTTCATATCGCTTTGTTCACTTCTTTTGGTCCAACTAAAATGAAAATGTAATGAATGAAGTTGCTGTTGATGATGGTACAGATTTCCACCCTTGTTGATTCCTTCTAGAGCAATCACTTCTTGCTCCTCCGTTCCGTATCTTGGCATATCCTTTTTAGTCACTTGGGATTCTATCTTATTATGCGACATGTCCATCAAAAACATGCTTGTGGTTCCGCTTCATGATGAGCCAAACTTGGGGTACTGAACTGGGCTGTATCGTTCCTTCAATTCTCTTTTATTATACTTCTCTTCGCGCTTTTGCCCTTATACAATAGAGCAGCAATAATGATACGATGAAAGCAAGCATAATAATTATTATATTCACTTCTATCCTTCTTCCCATTGCTCCCCACATCTTTTGTGCGTCCGAGGAATAATAACAGTAATAAAAAGATGATAATAGCGATGGGACTGGAGCACAATACTGCTTCAATACTAATATTACATGCTTGCAATCGTATCTTTGTACTAATCTTATCTTTTGCTTCATGATACTGCTTTTTCTTTGTATGATGTACTCTATGTCGTCTATGTTATTTTTATTAATGCTGTATGAAGATGAAAAGAAAAACAGGAAGAAAGTATTATATAATGAGATGGTGCTCAATTATGAGACCCTAATACACACGAGGCTACTCCAAAAAGTCATACAAAATCTACAAGTGCAGTGGCAGTACCATATTGTGGAAAGAACACAAACCAGTCATTTCTAATACCTCCTTCTTATTAGATTGTTTAAAGCTTTTGAAACAATTTCTCTCTTGTAGAGAACAAAAAGAACGACAAGAGCAACATAATCAAAAGTTGATGATCTAGGTGTGATGCATGTGTAGACATACATATGGATGGGAGAACGAAACCCGTTTTATTACTATTGAAATCTGAGAACTGTTTTGTGTATAGATTATAGAAGATCTTACAACACACAACCAAAAACCACACACAAAATACTCCAAAAGTACACATAGAACAGAAGGAATCATGACATTTCCTTTCATTTTTGCACTTTCAACAATTTATTTATTCTCACTTTTTTCAGTCGATCGTGTTTGGTTGTTCTCTGGCAGAGAAAAACGCAAGCAGACTAAAAGGGAAACAAAAGTAACTTGATTCATACACACGAGAAAAAAGTACCTATTTATCATCCACCCTTTTCGCCTTTCTCCTTCCAGCAGAAGGAGGCATACGAATGGTCTTGTATAAATGTACATTTTGCCACAAACACAGGAAAAATACACATTCATAGTATCAAACAGAAACATGTATACACAACATGCAACTAAACAAAATAATAAATATGTATGCTCATTGTACAAAGTACGAAAGTTTCTGTACAAACACACTTCGAAAATGATGATACAGAATTTTTTAGTTGGATTGGATATAATGGAAACCGTTGGATGTTCATATGTTGTTGAGATGAGGTCGCTTCGTTTTCAACTTCCTTCCCTTTCCCTCTTTTTATACTACTATCATTCAACAGTAACGGTATATATTGCAAGGGAAGCAAAAATGGAATAAAAGACATTTCCACAACCAACCAGTTGGATTGCACGCTTCTGCTCTCATTCTTTCTTTTTTCAGCTTTTATTTTTCTTTTCCCTTGCTTCCAATTCTCCCATTTCTCTCACTTCGTTTTATGTTAGATATAGGCATACCCAAAAACCACATGCAGTTTCATTTGTTTCATAGTGCATATGTGTCTACAAAAAAACTTTATAAATGAGCGCTGGGAAGCAGAAATAGATGGATGAATGGTAAATAGAAGCAACTTGTGCTTTTTTCAGATTCTCCTTTCGCATTAGATACTCTCATACGCCTACAAAACCTCCATTCTCTCTTTTTCAGTCAATGTTTCTAGTAAGCGTTGCTTGCTCTCCCTCTCTATCTATCTTGTGGGGTTTTTCGGCAAGGCTGTATTTTGACTAGTCACAAAATTTCCACTCTCCTCTATCTCACTCTCATCGCTCTTCTCTGCCTATGAGGCTGCTTTTGCTTATTTATGTACAAAAATAAGCAAGAAAGATGAAGAAAGAAGAAAAGACGCAGAAAAAGAGGGAGAGAGAGAGGGAAGAAGCGGGGGAAAGATATAACAACTATCATCTTCCCTGTTGGGTACATTTATTACACTGACTCGCAAGGAGAGAGCGACGAAGAGAGGAAACATGAGTGACTGTGAGTGAACGAGAGAGAGCAAATGGTGGGTAGAAAGTGTAGCATGGAAAAAACAGTGGCTCAACTCATCCATCCATCTACTTCTCTTCCACCACCAACACATCCGTTTTTGTTGCTTACTCCTTTTTTTCTCTTGCATTTTTTCCAACCCGCCAGGATTTACTTTTTCATACTACACAGAGGTTCAAATAGCTTATGATGTAGGTAGATACTGAGTAGCCATATATACTTTTTCCTTTTGATATTTGTAGAAAACAGTTTATAATAGTAAGTGGTATATAGAGAGAAGTCCACCCTTTTTGTCAGAAAAGCTAGTTCTGTTGCAAGAGTACCAAGTACTCAAGCAAGCCTCGTGTGCTGCACCTCTACTCTAACTCAAATGGAAAGATGATAAAAAGAGAATTCACTCAAAGTCCGAAGAAAAGAACGCCGAACGATATGCTGGTCGAGAATAACCCGTAAAATGAATCGCTTGCATGAAGGTGACTCCGTTAAACCTTTGCTCTTAACAAAGTGTGAGTGCGTGTATTTAAGTACAGTTGGTATTTCTTCAATGTCAATATTTTTAGTGGTAACTTTATAGTAGCCACTGCGGATGAATCATTTATATGCTTCAATAATAACTGCTTTGGGAAAATAGTGTAAAATTAAAATGAACGTCCATGAATCACTAAGTGCCACAACTAGCTGTGCTAACCACAAATGTTTTTTGTTATTGGTGCATTTAGAACCTTGCACATGCACATCATTTAGCAGGGATTTCAACATTAAAATAACAAGTTGCATTATTTTTTAAATTCCAAATTGAAGAAAATACAACAACATTCAGCTTTTGCTTAGCCCATTACTGCCAATAAAGAATAAAGTTCCATTCAAATAAATACCCAATAACAAAATAATTTTTGAAAAAATAACAAATCTTAACACATACCTTAGGGGACTATGGTACGTTACACCTGTAAAATACATTTCACCTATGCAGCAAATCTTAATGTACTATAGACCCACCTGTATAGTTAAATGTTATAAAGAGCGTTGTTCCTTCAATTAGTTGCATGTTGATAACGAATACTACTGGTGGGGGAAACAAAATCAGTCTCATTTCAAACATTTTGTTTCTCCAACCAGAAGTATTCCCTATACCCTGCAATAATGGCAAAGCTTAGAGAAAGCACAACAGAAAGTGAAAAAGGGAAATTTATCATCCCCCATTCGTGTATTGTCCTATATATTGAGCCTCAAACATTTTTACTCAATTTAATATATACAAGAACATTAAGTATGCAAAATAAAAATTCTAAAAATCAATTTGTTGACTTGTAACCTGAACAAAAATGGTTATACCGGCACAAGAGAAAGTAGTATTGCAAGTTAATTAACTGCTCACTACATAACCAAATGGTAAAGCCATAATATGAAAAAGTAATGTGAAAAAACCAGTCAAATGTTCTTGGTCTAAAAGCAAGACTGAAATGAAAAAAGGAAATATAACCCATTACTATTGCAAGAGCCTAAAAGAAGGAAAAGAATGACTGTCAACTTTTGCAACACGTTCTTAGAACATAGAACAATGAAATCACAAAAAGAGCGTATTGTGATGGATCAAGAGGAAAAGTTATACAAAAGAATGACACTAAGGAATTTCACAGCATCTTGTACAGAAACCACCCTTTCACGACATTTTCTGAAAGAAACAAAGTGAAAGGAAACTCCTTTGTGTTTATGCTGTACTCGTACCATTTCTTTTTTATATAAAACAACACCATTTCCCAGAATGTACATCACATACATCAATATACTGGGAAAATGTATCTTTATTGTGGCAAACTACTGCTTGGTATAAATAAGAAAATCATGGGAAATGTATGGGCTTTTATATACCGTTTTCCTTTAACAGCCATCACATCATTCTTTTTAAGTACTTTGTTGTTCGTGCGGAATTCTTTGGCGTAATTCTATAGAGTTACCAACAGAAATGATGGTTATGCTAGTGGTATCACTGTAGTACCATTTCGCTACTGAGACTTGAAGCATACGTGTCTCCTTCTTCTCGCTGCTTCCTTTAAGTTCTCTTTTCGCTCTCATTGCATTAATAGCAACAGGTATCCAATCGCACTGACATGTTATAAAAGCATATACATCCAAAATGTCAACTGTCTTTTTTGCCAAAGGGTTTTTGTACGAGCTTGTCGTACGCTTTTCAAAACAGTTAATTCCCTTGTTTCAAAATGTGTTTCATGCATTTACATAATTATTTTTTCTCATGTAAAGCTTTCTTACCCTGATTTTTCTTTACATTTATTTTTAAAGTGGATGGTAGTTTCCTTGCTCTTTAGCTGTCTAAATATAATTAAAAAAGTGAAAGTAAACACATTTTCCCTCTGTTCAGGTTTATATGTAGACCAAAAGCCGTTATGATGCATTTTATTGTGATTTTCTCTTTTCATCACCTTTTTAGGTTGCAATAAAAATGAAATATTGTTAAAGTACGCGCCTTGCCACAGTGGCACAGTGTCGTCTTCTTCCGCCTTGGAGTTTATGGGAGACAGGGGAGCTTTAAACAAGGCAATTAAGGCATGCATGTGGCGGTGTAAGCCCAGTGCGAATCAGGATAGTTTTTTGGCTGAGTAATGTATTGTGATGTGTTTATTTTTCACTTTCGGGTAAACGATTAACAGTTTTCTCATTCATACAAATAAAGCTATACAGAGATTTTCAACTTATTTCAATGGTATTCTATCATTGTTATTTGCGAACCGAAAAAGCTTCTCGATAAGGTAACTGACATATTGAAGGTCTTATAAAAGTTTGTGTTTTAGCTAAAATTTATTACTGGTTCCTGCGATAACTTATTATTTCAGATAAAAAAACTTTCTGTGTTATTAGACGATCTATACATAATTAGCAGGAAGTAGAAGATGAAAATATAATCATCGTCACTTTTGCTGTAGCTTTACGTGACAGAAGGGGAAATGGAAAGTCTATTAATTTGCTTGTTTCACTCGCAAAGTGGCCTAAAATTGAAGTGGTAGCAGCCAGCGCATGTTGTTTATGTTTCTCTTCTCCTGAGCTTATTTTGTCAGAGGAGAGGGTTGAGTAGGATGAGCACTACTAAACCATCACAACTTATTCCTTTTTTAAAACTTAGGGTTCGCATGTTAAGATGAGTTGATTGGAAGCTTATTTTTCCACTATGGAAAAACTTCATTGTTTCTTTACTAATAATATACCTTTCCCCATCTTTCTCATCTTCATCATTTAATCTTACTAAGTACCCAAACAAAAAAAGTTTTAGGAAGGCAAGATGAGAATAAATGAGTGTTACGAAACATTATAAAGTACGATGTCGACAAAAATATAAAAATATGGAAAATCTATAAGGGGAAGGGGGATTGGAAAACTTTACCGTTATGAAACACTGAAGAAGGAATTTTAAAAAATATAGAAGCTGACTGAACAAACTACCCTAAACTGTCGAAAGTGAAAGATTAGCAGAGGTAGGGAGGACAAAAATGCTCAATACAAAATCCATAACGGACTCGAATAACAAGGTAGCATCCAGCAAGACCATTGGATATGTACTTCAATATCATTAACAGCATCATCGCTTGGTGTTCGCACACTTTTTCTTTTATGCAACCCTCCAAATGGTAAAAATACATGCTGTCTATACCACTCTAAAAGTTTTGGATGTGCCACTTCATAATTATCGTTATGATCTAAAAATATAAGAAGTTTCCCATTTTCCTTTGCAAAGCTTTCCCGGCAGTCACTACCCCCCTTTTTCCTACTTGTGAATCTTTTTGTTTAGAGAGCAGGCTACATAAAAGTCAGTTTTCTGAATACTATGGTAGGCTAAGTCTAAACTAAATTGGTTGCATCTTCCGTTCTCCTTTACTGACACGAGCAAGGATGTGATATGACCCATCAAAATCAGCATGGAAGAAACGAGGGTAACATTGCGATAATGTAAAAGCGAGCGAGTGGCAGAAAAAAGAAAAGATCATGATTTTTTAGAGATCCACCAGCCACCAACTTTCAGAGCGCTCATGTAAAGAATAAAAAATCTCCCAGAGAGAGAAAGAGGGAAGAAGAAAAACAGTGTTTCTCTTGGATTTTTTTTCTCCATTTTCTCCTTTTATCTTGAGTGTGTGAGATGAAAAGTGGTAAACTCTGTGTGTCTGTATAATGTAGTAGTTGGAAGAAAAAAACATAGCCTTGCAGACAGCAGAGAATTTTCAGGGCTTATAAAGAATCGCTGGAAGTGAAAGTGTTGATGGAAGAAAATGGAAAACTGTCAAATCCCTTTCGTATAAAAACCAAGTTTCGGAACCAACAAGACATTTTGGATAGTAGAGTAGAAGTGCTGAGGCTGAGGGTTGTTGTATGCAAAAAATAAGCGCGGGTGAGTGAGTTGGAGAGCATAAAATACATCGACGTCATCATCAACAGCACGGTCTCATCCCCATCCTAACTATAGAATACAAGAGGCAGCACTTGTATTCTACAATTGCCGGGTATGTCACTCTCTAAGATAGTGCTACATCATGAATCGCACTCTAGTCTATTGTCCTTGTCAACAAGACCAAATCGACCATAAATATGTGCATACATCTTCAAAGAAAGTACCAATCTTTTGTTTCCCATTACTCTAACCAACTTTTGGTGTATAGTTTTGATACAATAAGACTGGTGTGTGGTATATACATTGCGATGACTAGTTCAATTGATCAGTTCATGACAATAATCTGCAATGCAATGCCTACAATTATTTATTTATTCAGTGGCATTTTGATATTATGGGTAAAAACGTGAACGTTCGTCCGAAAATTTAAAAAAGGAGGTGTAGTAGTGGCTTTATACAATATCGTATAAAATCAGGATAGCCTCTAACTTTCATCGTACCGCCAGTCATTTTACTGCCCCTTTCACTAAAAATATATCACAAACTTTCAGACGAGCAACCAAGCATTCCCACTCCTTTGTTGACAGCTTTCGCCTGACTTGTACCCATCAGGCATGATGCATGGTTCTTGCAACGTCAGTCAGAATGTGGCTGTTGCAGTGGTTTTGAATGTACACGGAACAGAACACTGCATGAGACACCCTCACTTTACTGCACTGCCCATAGAATCTAAACAGAAAATGTAGTGTTCTCATATACTGCACCACTGCTTTTGTTATTTCTGTTGTTGGTAAGAAGCATGTGCCAAAAAAGGAAAGCTGGATGTACTAATGCAGGCAGCAAAGGCATCTAAATGGAATAATGTTCTCCATGCAGGATAGGAAAAATAGGTACAAGCGGGGAACGCATAGAAATGAAAATGGAAAAGCGGAATCCCATCTCTCCTGGTTTGGTTAGCTGACTGCATCGCAGCATAAACTGAAATAACCACGGAGGCTTCAGTAACGGTCACGGATCCGTGAACAGGGACATGCTCTTTTCTTTCTCTGTTAAAATGAAACTTCGTTTGGGAAAGCAGTGGCAGATAACCCCTATAGATAACTTGCATAATGCTTTGTGAATTGGGCTTTGAACTAAACACTTACCTATATAGAAACAGAGCTTTTGCTTCCAGTTCATAATATAATGATATAAAGAGGGTAGCAGTGGTAGTACATCATCATGATAATCATCGGCCTTCGTTCTCGACAAAACTTGATCCACCCACCACCAACAACAGCTCTTCACTCCATTACTATATACTTGGCTGAACATACCTTGTAGCCTGCTCTTATGCCGCACACAATTAACTAAAGAAGCCCTTTCAATTTCAGCTTCATATTTTTTCCGACTGTCATCGCTCACCCCAAACAACATAAAACCGAAAAATTGACTGAGGAATCTCTACACTTGCTAGACACCGTGTAGTTGGAGTAGTTTCTCTATTTTCATATGATTCATAATGTTTTGCAGCCTTCCTGCATGTCTATATGTTTACAAGTGTGTTTTCCCTTCCGCCCGCACCCTTATTATCATTTTGAAGCAGTATAAAAATACGTACAGTCGTATATGCTATTTTACATATTTATATACACGTAGATGGTGTGTTTTTATTTTTCTGGAGGACAAATCCACTTTTTCCCTAACAGTAAAAATATACAGTATGCTGGATGTTTCCTCTGAATGCACTTCAGATGTTGTGTATAGATGATTACCATTTTATTGCTCTCTTTGTTACCCAATCTCAACCACACAATCCATTTTCTTTACAGCTTGCACCCGCCGGGGTGAAACCTTAAAGAGAGTTGAAAGTCTGGTCTGATGAATGAAAATACTATAAGCATTGGAACACCCGCCACCCCACAATACTGCTAATATATATGAGCCATCTCAGCATTGTGTGCAATGAAAGCTTGGTGTTCATTCAAAAAGTCCGGATAATTAGGTGAAACCCAAGCCGTTAAGAGGATGAAATCCATTTTGAGGGCAATTAGTCATTCCCTTCAACATGACGTATTACCTAAATATCTTATCATTTCAGCAAGTTGTTCTCAAAATTTACAAGGCAGCAAAAACCTTTTCAATGTCCCTTTTCGTCTTTATCCCAGGCCCAAAAACCATAGCTAATTGGCGCAGTTTTCTCTAGTAAGTTTATATACTAAAACTGGCTTTGTGTTCATTTCCTGTCTTTTGCCGAAAAGTGCACCAAATTTTATTTCGTTCTAGAATCTTAGCAACTTCTGCTTACATTTTCTGTTCTAATACATGCACACGCCATCATACAACCATTTGTACTTAAGCTCGCAGTGGAAAAACAACAACAACAAGAAAAACTAGAATGCGGGTGGTGGAAAGGAGAAAGTTGACAGGGATAGTGGAATGATGAGACCGGGTTACACTATAATATTCACGTACGTACTATAGATCAAGTAGTAGACTCTAATATGATCTTATATGGTAGTACATGTAAAGGTACTTTGGATATTTTGTGCACACATGAACAACTGATGGGTTTCAGAACATGGGAGAAGAGAGTCCTCGTATTACATCACTACTCATATGTGAGCCTCGTTCATACTGGCACCAGTTTTATGTTGGAAGCTAGACTGAAGTAATCAACCGAGCATTTTGCCTCCTTCTCTTGTCTCTTGTTTTGTTCTCGTTCCCTCTTTACTCCCAGAAATGTCAAAGAGATCCCCTGCATTTTCGGAGAGAAACAACTAGGGAGAGAGAATTGAGGGAACCTCGGCTAATATGTACACACCACACACTATTATAGTTAAGTGAAGAGATGGGAAAAGCGAAAGGAGGAAGTGAAGCTCTTATTATCTCTCCGTGCACAAAGTTGTTGATGATGAAGCAAGCTGTAGGAAACCAAGCAAAACGAGTGCGTCCAAGTTACTAGCAAAACTACCTTCTTTACTGCACTCTCTACTTTTCATGCTTGCTGGAAATGGGTGAGTTGGGTCTCACTTTAGTTCATTTCTTTTCGGGTGCTGCCACTTGAGCGTAGAAACATTTTCGCTGAGTACTCATGTCTCATGCACAAAAAAACAAGAATTTTACTAAAGCGGCAAACAGAATAGCGTTCTATAAAATTATCTCAGTAGATGTATATATACGTAGGTTGATTTGGTGCGGAGAAGATGAGAAACCGGGAAATGAAAGTGAAGTGGGAGTTTCCATCATCATAATCATCATGATCAAATAAGCACAAAGGTTCGAATTCATATACTAGAAGAATTCATACTAGTGTATACACATGAGTACAAATAACGTACATTTTATATAAGTGGTCGCGCAATCAGCAGCTGAAACTGGTAGAGGGACAATGCACGAACATCAGTAAGTTTGCATTCTCTATCAAGATCCGCACAACAGGCGCCTGGCGGATTCATATACATGCCACTGTACAATCTTCTGCACGCGTCTATGCATCCTCTTTAACAGTTTCTGTTGTTTTCTTTGTACTTTTAGTAAATAGACGCTTGTCTGCAGGAGTTCCATATGTAAAAAGAATATCAGTCAGTGATAGCGGCACTCGCTGTGTCTGTTTTTTGCTTCTGTTTTTCTTTTTTCGGAGAAAATGTGTCCATGTATATAAAATGGAGAGCGGAGCACTAGACCAAACAAACTCACAGATAACAATTTTCTCCTTTTTCTCTACACCAATATTAGTGTTCCCTTTTGCCAGTGCAATAGTGACTTTTTTGTAACATCATCGTCTATTCCCTCTCCACCGTTCTTTCCAATCTCCCTTTTGAAGATTGGTAGAATGAAACAGGTTTTTCGCAATGGGAGTACAGGAACAGAGCATCGAGTAGCCAGAGAAAACAGGCATTACTAATAAAATGTTTCAACCTCCCCTCAATACACCCTTGTACAAGTACATATGCATACATATTACACCTAATGGCTCTTTGAATTTCTTTGTGGAGAAAGTCAAAAAAGGAAAAGCTCACATATGAAAACAAACTAGATCCTATTCTCTTGTTATATTTTATCGTAAAATAACCGTGTAGGTCGTATAGTGTACTTGCTATCATATGAATATACAGAGACAAGCTTGTAGCACACTGTACGTAAATGTACATTGCACATATATACACGTATATCATTTCCATTTTTGTAAGTGTAGTAATAATACGACCCTTTTGCGTGTCTTTCACTCGTTCATCCAACCTCTCTCGCCGTTATACACTCACTCTCGTGGCAAATATGATATCAGCAACACGAGCAAGCTGCTGACTTGAAATAGAAGAGAGAAAAGGACGGAATGGCAAAAAATCCTTTATTCTTCTTCGCTCTCTTTTTATCTCTTCATGGAATCCGGCTTTTTTATCCGCGCCTCTTGTGTTTAACAGAATATACGTAGCTGTGCATTTATCAAGTGTGTGCATGAAAGTGAACAAAAACGGGGAAACATCATAACATGCATGCATAGGCATAAAACATGAATCACAATATTACAGCACACAACAAGATAAAAACAAGCACTAGCCTTTCCCTCTAGTTTTTACTGAAAATATTGCAAAGACTCAAGTATAAAACCATAACCTGAGTGAGTACATACGTATTCAATATTATGAGCTTTTCCACGAACATTACAACTGACATAAGTAATGCTTGCTGAGTTGCCTTTCACCAATGCTTCACTGGGTGGTCGTAAAAATATACTAAATACAAATATGGCATACTTCGTATTTTCGTACTTTTTTCCTGGGAGGTTCAGATGTCGGTACAACCGGCTTTCACGATGTCACGGTGTCTTTAGTAGCTGGTTTTGGATTATATTTACACTTTCATTTCTTCCCGACGTTTACACGATACACTTGGTTGTTCTCACTGACTTTTTTGTAGACCGAGAGTTAGTTCTCAATTTTCTTCTATGGTCTATTTTAGCTTTCCTGCTTTCTCTACTTTACATCTACACGTGCAGCTCGTCATCATTGCAGGTTCTCAGTGTTTCCCGGTAGCTAACACAAATATTATGAGATTTTTACCTCAAGTATAAATTATGGGAAAAACATAGTTTATCATGGGGACGGTACAGCATGATGGTGGTGTTGTGTTGATTAAGACTTAAAGAGCATGATGATAATGAAACTGCGTAGATGGTAAGGGGAAAGAGGAAATTAAGCAAAAATTGCCGTAAGAATTGTCACCATAACAAAGCAGGAGAAATACCTGCTAGCAACGAAAAGTCATTTGTTGTTTAGATTATAAACACGACAGCGTTTATTTTACTTTGCAACGGTTCTGAAGTATTTTTGCTGCTGGACGTCTTTCATCATTTCCGATTATTTTCCCACTCATTGGTAATTTTGATTGTGTACTTACAAATATTCTGTTGCATTTAATTTGATAAATCATTTCTTATCGAACTTTTTTTATTTTTTAAAGTTTTTATACATATGTAGAAACAAGAAATACTGATACGATTTTAAAGACAAAAATTCAATAATAATAACAGTTATGATCATCACAAACCAACATAAAAACACAATGATATAGCTAGTCCACCACACACACGTCTATTTTCCAACAAAAAAAAAGAAGTGAGAAAACCGTGGTCGATCAAGAACCCGTATTTGTGTGATGACGAGATAGAAAAGGCGATCATTTGCAATTAAGTAAAGTGGCCGTGGTAGGTAGGAGTTGTCCTTTCACATAGATGAATGTCGCCTGTCTCCACCGAACATTGACTTATTATCTTTCTCCCGGCAAAAAACTGGGTAGGAACTCCCAGAGTTTGCTTCCTTCTCTCACCAGCAAGTCATGAAAAAACAGAGCATTGTAAAACTCGACACATCTCTACACACGCCCAAGCTAAGATACCAGGAAAAGCTATTTTGGCAAGAATTAAATAATACTCCTATGTTCATTCCCTAATAAAACGTCTGGCCGTTCTCTGAGTAGGCATGTATAATAGAGAAGCGAGCGAGGCGACGCATCCATTTTATTATGGAGTATGCCTTCGTGTGCCATTCTCATATGAACCAAGTCATTAGACTTATAAGCACACATTCTCTCTACAAGACTTTGCGTCCCCTTTTGCGTTGGATTATTATTCGCTCGCACATCTCTTCTCATTCTCTTTTCCGACGATGATGATGATCATAATAATACTCATTGTCTTTCTGGGGAAAAAACTCCAACGGATATATGTGCATTTTGGCATAACGGCACTGTCTCCTCTGATATCCTCTTCGTAGGGTGATGCGTGCGCTACATGCTACATCGTAGTCGCATCACCTTCTCTTTTCCAGTTCACTTGGCTGTTTGCTGTCTACCATGAATAATCTTGTCCTTCTACTTTACTTTCCACCCAACTTTTATTTATCTGGAGAGATAATGTTGGTGGGTGGCGCGGTGTATGTGCCACGCGGAGGAGGAAGTGAAAAAAGCAACCTTCCTACCGTCGACCCTAATCCATATTATTATATTCCTTCCAGACCAGGGAGATACTCATTTGATGGTTGTGGCAAAGGAAAAGTAGTAAAGTACTAACCAGCGGAAGTATTCAACTTGAATCAACAACATTTCATGTAACGATATTAGTCAGCTGGAACGAAGAGAGAACCAGTGGTAGCCGATAGGAAATTTTGGGTTAAATTATACAGGAGCTAAAAAACTACTCTGCCAAAGTACCAAGCATTACTAGATCGTTTACTCTCATTGTGTTGTTCAGCCCGTCTCTGTTCTCTTTGAAAGCAGCATTTACATGTGCGTCTTTCACTTACAATGCGTTTGCAGTGCAACAAAAAACAAAAAAAAACTATGCTATTTAACGGATATAAGAACAGTATATAGTATTCCAAGGATAGTTGTTCTGGAAAGGGGACAAGGCGAAAATAATAAAAGTAGGGAACGCGGTGGCTTATAGTTTGGTACAAGACTGTATAAAATGTTTTGCTATTTCCAGTGTCGAAATAAATGTAAAAGGAGCTTTCTCCGCTAAAGCAATTTGTTGTGTGACAAGAGAAGAACAAAGCAGGGTTTAAAATGAAACCATTCTGTATGAATCATATTGTGACTGTATGAATACAGTGCCGACATACGCTCTCACTTTCTCTTGTTGATGTTAGAGGATGATAACAAGGTAAAGTTGGAATTTCATGGGTTTCTCGCCAAATGGAAAGTATGTAATACGGCAAAAAGCTGTCTTGCCGAAGGACAACAACGAGAGTTGTATCGCATATAGCTATGACTTACCTATTACTACAAAAGCCCATGGTTATATTTGGTAACAGAGAGGGTGAAAATGAGAAGCCGTAGTACAAGGTATTTTTGTGTGATCATGCGAATGCAAAGCAATGAAAGGGAAGAAAGACAAAATGAGGGATTTTTCAAGTGAGCTCAACTTACCTCATCGTCTTCTTGATCTTGCTTAAATCCGTTACGTAGCCTCATTTGCTGTAACTGTTGTTTATGCTGCTGCTCCTGTTGTCTCAAGTAAGTGGTGGTGAATGGAAGGCTGAAATTAATATCAAAGGATGGTGGTGGTGTACAACTACTCTTCCCATTGTTGTTGGTATAGTGGCATTCTGAAATTGAAGTGCTGCTGGTGGTATTAGAGTTTCGACTGTTGGCATTTCTCCACGTTCGCGAGTTATTTGCGGACGAACAAGATGAACCCGACGAGGAGGAAGAGGATGAAGGTGCTCCGGCTGCCAATGTTAGCGGAGAGGTTTCTGGTGTTCCCGTGGTGGTAATTGTTGCTGATGCTGCTACTCCAGCAATGATCGTTGATGAGGATGATGGTGAGGTTGATAGCGGTACGATTGAAGTTGCTACGTCGTGAAGCTGGTGGTGATGTGAAGTGAGAAATGTTGTTCCACTACTATCTGGTGAAGGAGTTGAACTGTCAACTGCAACAACTTTCCCATTGCTGGTGTCTCCGACAATTCCTCCGTGGTTGGCTCCGCCACCACCGGGACTTCCTCTTTTTTGACACTCCATACATTGCAAGAGGAATTTGGTTACCGCTTCCCGTGGTAAAAAGGCAAATTTCTCCGTGATCTGCATTAAGTAGACAGATGAAAGTTAAGTGCGAACGGAAAGTGAAACAATTTATTTTGATTTGTGCCTACAACTTTTATTAAGAGGGGTTGCCTCTTCATTTAAAACTACCAATTTTTGTGCATAAAAATGTTTAGTCATAAATAATGTATCCATTACTTGTTTCACAGTTATAAAGCATAAAGGTAATTTATGACAAACCCTCTTGGGTTAAACTACAAAAAAACACTTACAGCTCGATATGTCCGCTTTTGCCCCGCATGCTTTCCATTTTTTGCTTCAGTTTCCACATGTACTGTGTAAATGATGTCAAAAAAATATTCCACAACAGCTACCCTTTTGTAGACAGACTTTTCCACACTTGACCCATCCTGACAAAAATAACAAATCCACAATTTATTAAAATTCAATCATGTATTTAGAGCAACCGCGAAAATAGCTTGAAAAGGCCTAGCAAACTTGAAGCAACAATGATTCACTGAAGAGACAGTATAAGGTAGTACAAACATAAGCATAACAACACAAAAATGGTAGCGCGTGACGTTCCGCATGTAATAACAGAGCCATCTCTGTAACAAAAATCCAAAGAATGGGATTCTCTGGATTTTTCAGTAAAAGAGTGAGTTGCTTTCTACAAGTTCCAGATGGCGCAGTATTATTCTACTTTCACCCCTGTATTTGACCAAACGTTACATCCAACTTTCTCAACTTATGCCGAGTCCTTAATGGAGAAAGTATCAGTATTTCGTGACAAACCTTTGGCGATTAATCAAAAAATAAGCATTTTGGTTCCAGAGAAGAAAAGTTTTAAACTTTTTAATACGAAAGTATGCCTAGTCCACATTACTAAAATTAACGGTCTAAAGCCGTAAGAAAATACTGACTCAAATTACTATGAGTCATACGCAAGTAAAAATGATGTTACATTTAGGTCTCCTTCAAAAGGGTTTATATAAACTTTAAGTAGGTTTGGTAGTAATATACATAATAGTTATATAGCTTGCCCTGTGATCAGCAGCAAAGTAAAACAGAGGAGATCCAGCAATTCAACAGGTGGAGACTGTTTGGACTGAGTACTTCCAGAGTATTGGTTGTGTGGAGGCGAACAGCTTGATATAACGCTAGCATATTTTTCTCTTTCAAGATACAATGTTGCAGAAATAACAAGTCAGCTTAGTGAAGCAGCAACCGCTTTACTGAGTTTCGCTCAAAGCTTTCTTGTTTTTCTGCACGGCTACTTATTCGGTAGCAGCACGAGTGAGCAAGAAAGTCTTGTAAAAATAACGTCACGGGCAGATATACAAACAAACTTTTGTACGGTTTCAGCCTCTCCGTTATGATAAAAGTTCTTTTACATTAAAGAATTACAGCACATTTAACATCATTTATCAATACTAATAAAAAACTTGTTTAAGAAAAAATGATACATTTTTAAACTTTGCATTCGTATCATTGTTAATTTCTGCGTTTCACTTTTTTAAATGTTGAATTTTAGACCAAATAACATTACAAATACATATACGTACAAGGTAAATTTTGTGAATATCTTAGCCAGTATGTAGTAGTTAATTAATGGCTGAGAGCATGCACGTATTCATTGTTTATGTTCTCTTTTCTGCTCGCATATAAATTAATACCTCCAAACACCAATCTACATTGTTTTTATAGTAATATAAACACATAGAAGATGTGCCTAATAATAAGCTTTAAAATAGCCAAATGGGCGTCAATTCAGAATCATCTCGAATATGGACCTATAAACTGTGACGACCACCAATAAAGGATGAAGCTGTCTCGGAAACAACGATAATTTGGATAGTTTCGACAAGACCACATTGCTCACACATTCTCGTTCGTATCTTATATCAACCGCACATACGGATGGACCCACGCAACACGACATTATTCAGTAGTGCGACCATTTACGGAAAGTACAAGAGGGCTGGGGCTCGCTTTTGCTTGTTGTTGCTTTCTTCATAACAACATCAGCAACACGAAATTCCTCTCTAACATTTTTATTACTTGGAAAAGGCCATGATGGTCTATCTGGCTCCTGTGTGTATAATCTCTAAAAACCAAGAGATTTTATGACCATTTTATACGGCCAAGTAGAAAGGCTATAACAGACCTATTTACGTTGCATTACTACATGACCGTGTAATATCCGATACACCACTTGGTCTTCCCAGAAATGGTGAAAACTAGCAGAAAACTATTATTTCCTGCCCTCTTTCATTTTCCTTTCCATATTTCATCCCAGCCAATCGTGTACAACTGTGACCTCCATGTTTCACCCCAGCGTATTCATCATTGTTCTTTGGTCTTTGAAAGGAAAGTAGCAAATCAATATACAGTTGCTCCTTACAGTTGGCAGTACAGGCATTCCACCATTATCCCAAAAGCGATATAAATATATATACGAAGCATAAAACTTCCACCATAAAAATCTGACGGGTCAATCATTACAACGGCGATCATCATCTTCGCATTGCCAAGAAATATGCCCGAATAAAATGTAAAAAAGGCCCGTTTTCATCCCGAAACTTTACAAGCTCTCACATTTTTACTAGCAAGCTTTTCACTACCACCTCTAACCACCAAGAATAATGTCAGATAAAAATCAACCTTTTTTCTTTTCCCTTTTTACACACATAAGCGTTTTCTATCCATCCCCTAAGCCCACTACGCCAACATAGTACGTATATATCACTGAGAAAAGTGCGATAAGAAGCCTTAATAGTTAAAACCTCTTTTTCCCTCTTTCACTTTCCTTTGTAGCAAGTAAGGTATCAACTAAGTTGTCGGCTGGTAGTTTTTTTCTGGTGTTAACATTACAACGACTCATAGTGTTCGTGGCGATGAGAGTGAGAAAAGAAACAACACAGGTTTTTAGTGAATTCATAAAAGGAGCAACGACAGTAAAAAAGCGCGTGTGTCTAGTGACTACATGCTTACTCCTCACTGAATGCTTTGGTGCTAATGCAACGAGATGGATTTTAGATGGAGATGTGAGCTTAGAGAAAAGGGGAAAAATCGGTTGAAGTGGTCGTTTTCACTGGCTTGATGAGTCCCAACCTTCCAATTAGGCCTACAGGCTTCCATTCCACCCGTCGACAGACAGAAAATGCTGCAACGCTCACTCACTGCTCCCTAACGTTTCCACAAGTTCTTTGCTTCTGCCAAAGCAGACATGCAAAAGCACATCTATATCCGTTTTGCTCTCCTATCTCTTACCAGAATTTCAGGTAATAACATGTTCTGCTTCTTTCTCGCGTTTCCACAAAAACCTATATATGCTCGGCTTTTATATCTTCTTTGATGTTTATATCTTTGCAGCATTGTTCAGTTCTATATAAAAATAGGGTTTCCCGTTTTGTTTCTTTCCAAACAGCAAATACAGGCAAAAATGCTTTCTTTTTCAGTTGTTTCTTTATTCTTTTTCACTACCACCTTTTGCTTCATCACTGTAATATACCCAAATGTACAAATACGAAATAGAGTTTTACTACTCATAACGATTGTTGTAGGAGGAAGCATAATATTTCTTTAGGTGCTTCCTTTCTTCATTTTTTCTGGGAAAAAACCACTAGTCTACTATTGTATACCATCATCATTCCACCTATTTCTTGACTTGGTTTTTGTATTTTATCCTCCGACCACACACACCAGTACACTCAGCAATTCTTCTTCTGGGCTATGTACTACTGGTGCCGTTATACTTTCTTTACTTCAGGATTGGGTTTTATTCATAATGTTTTTTCTCTCCCTTTTTTGCCTTCTGAAAGAAAATAGCTTATTCCTAAACAGAAAACACCGTTTTTCTTATTCTTTGGGTGCTATTTGTACATGGTTGTAGGCTTCATCGATGCTCTTTTTCTGCTAGCTAGTCGTTTTTATAAGTATATGTACCCCATACTGACTTTTGTTCACTGGACTGCTTGACTTTGGCTGATTTTTTGTTACTTACGGTGTGTCTGGCAATTTGCCCTTGTAGTGTTCCCAGGAATATATACCGTTTGCATGGTTTGGCTTTTCAAAGGGTGTTTGTTAGAAGATTCCTTCTGTTTCTTCTTATTTCCTTTTCTCTTTCTCTCTTTTGTCAAGTTGCCTCCAGCCAAGAAACGTAGCAGGGTATGAAAATTCACAATGCACAACGATAAGACAAGCTTAAAAACCACACATAACAGGAAATTTTTATTCCAGATTTTTGCTCATATACTCTTATACCCCTTACTCCAGTAACATATTAAATGTAAGCTTCTTCACTTGTGTACTCGTATCAAAATCTGCTCTTATATGATACCATGAGTGCTAAAAATAAAGAGAACATGGAGAGACACATAACATATTGCGGACTATCACCTTGAGCAAATAGCAATTGGAAAACGGGAAAAGTACTTGGACCACTTTGAGCCACACTATTGATACTGTCACCATCTTCATTTTATTTTTACCTCTTTATCATGCTACATTTCCCTTTTTTACTAATATTTTTCAGACCTATTCTCTGTGACAAAGAACTATTCAAAAAATCGACCTGGTTATTTTAAAATTAATCCACTATAATCTAAGGTTTCAAACAATATACATGCCATATACGTGATTATCCTACCCACAACGATGTTCTGTACTCTGTGTTTTATTGGTTTGCTGCTTTATTCGTTTATTATGTAACATGTCGTATTATCATTTCCATCTAGCAACTAGTTTTTCACAAACTATTGTATAAATAAATGGATAATTAGTATATTCATCTATATAATAAATTATACAAATATATTCACTTCAAGCTTTTTGTCCGTATGTATTTGTTATTGGTAATAATTGCCCCTTGGCCCAGGTTTTCCCCAGTATCACTATGTCTTTTCCGTTTTCATGACTTCTGTCTGTGAATAGTCAAAAAGGTTACCGCTCTGCAAAATTTCATGTTGCATCACATTGTATTTAACGTGGGACAAAGTTCTTTATTCGACAAAAGTGATTTGTAGCCATTCAACCGTACAGGTTCTTCAAAACCTTTTATTCATTGAACTGGCCTTCCAAATTTATCAATTTATGGTAACGACCGGGAAGCAAGGTATCTGTCCCGTTTGACTTTGAATGTGCAAGACAGATTTGACTCTTTGCCCTGTCACTATTGCTTTCTCACTATACCCATCCTAAAATTTGCTTTCCAACTTGTTACTCCATACGGTTCTGACGAATGTTCATTGCCTGTACGAGTCACTGCTATGAGTGAACTCTATATACCGAAATGGAGAAAGATAAGATATCGGTAATAAAAGTGAAAAAATAAAATATATACACCGACGACAGAGCTGAAACACAAAAGTACCTGCATTGTAAGTTTGGTTCCAAGTTACTTGACATCTCTTTTCTATTTGGTTTGTTCAACGCGACATCGGTTTTTTGGTTGGAGAAAAATAAAGAGAACAATTGACTATACACGCTCTGGTGCTACCACATCTCTTATCGCCACCATTTCCGTCTTGAGGCGACGTGAAATATCTATCTTGTTCATAGTCAACAGAGCATGTAAGATGAAGGAGCTAAAGGAATGCCATTATACGCCGATGCTGGAACCACAACAAAAACCTTTAGCACAATCTCTCCGACATACTCTCTCAAATCCTGTATCAAACACTATATACGGTAGTGAAAGTCATTTGATTCAGTCGTGCTCTCTTTCTTTATGCTCACCGACCTATTCTGCAATTGGGACTGTAGAGGCGTTGATAAGCCAAGCAACAGAGAGAGAAACCGAAAAGCTAGGAGTAGTTTTTCAATTATGCCTTCTTCCGTTGACTCTTCAACTCCTGCTTGTCTGCACACACACACAAAAACTTTGGTAGCGTCTACTCATTCACGTATTTCTCTGTGGAAAAATCCACAGAGAAAAGATGTGAAGGTAAAAGACGGAGAAAATTAAGAAATTACGAGAAAATGCAAATGAAATCTTGACGAACGAAGCAATGAACAAAGATTCAATTGGAAGCGGCAATCCCTCCAGCTTCCTTATGCCTCCAACAAACGTTGGTAACAGGCGGACAAAAAAGATGAATACGGTTAACACACAATATTATTTCCTCAAGTTGAAGAAATTCAGTTTTGAGGAAGTTCTCTGACTGTCTCAGAATATATGAACCTATGTATTATTATAGAAGAATACTTCCTCTCTCACCTGTTAGTTTTTCGCACATTTTGAACACTACAGTAGTAATGCAAAGAAATTCAAAAGGAAATGTGAAAGGTGAGGTGAAAATTCACTCTGGCATAGCAAATAAAACATAATTTCTCCCGTTTCCTCTCATCCACGCGTATTCGCTTTTCTTGTTTGACAGCAGCCCGTACAGAACAAAAAGAATTAAATAAGAAGACTGCTTTTCACTTGGGTTCGTTTGAATTGTAGGCTTGCATTTGCGATGCATGCCACCTCCACCATTATCCTAGACGTAATAAACATTGCACACAACCAAGTCGTGCAATCAGCTTGGTGAATTTCCTGTCATGCTGCTCAATTTAGTGTTGTCTCGTACTAGGAAATTGCATATACCTTTCACACAATGTTCTAAAGATGTCCACAAATTGTATCTCGGTCAGAGAATTATGGCATTTAACCTTCTTAAATAGGCATATGATGTTATATTTTTCAACATGCCAGATGCTTGTACAAATGTGCAGCGCAGTCTATCCTGGAAAAATATTTTGATTTGAAAGGACGGAGTAATTTATGTATATTTTCTACGAAAAAATTGGTTCTCATATTTTCCACGGAATTCAACAAGCTTGCGAGAGAATCAAGAGAGAGCAAGTATAATCCAAAGCAGTAGTAGCCTGAAATTCAGAAGGGTATCCAAAGTAGTAGCTCAGTTCAAGCCAAGTGATTCCTGGAATAAAAGCAAAAGGAAAGAACGGGGAAAAGTTCACCAAGCATAAAAAGCAAAGTTTTCCTTTATGTTTTTGTTACTTGAGACACAAGGTTTTCTTCCTCTTGTGTCTTTATCCATCACTACTCTCTTATTTCATTGTTAGGAGAAAGGTGGTGGGTGGTTCTTAACTGTCGACGTAAAAGAGGCTGACAATGATTGTGTCTGGTTTTCTTGCTGTGTAGTTTGCATAAAAACGGAACCAACAGAGAGTGTTTTATAATCTTATATCTTGTAACTGGAGATAAACGGATGCGCTACTGCAAATGGAGAAAAACGAGGTAAACGTGATTTCTGAGAAGTATTCTTCTATTCTCTCCGAAACATTGAAACATGTATGACTATCCTTTCCCTTCCGTTAGAACAGCATTGTACATTTTTTGTGTTAGTACTCTGTTCTGACTGCTATTTGAAGTAGGATATACGAGAACCATAGTTGTACTTTTATGAAAAATCTGTACACAACTCCATTTTCTTTCAAGAATATTTCGTTTCTTCAGCGTTATTGCGCTGTCATGATAGAGTTGTCGTCCAAATCACTAAATCAAGATAGGAAAGCATGAGAAAGGGTTTGTGGATCGTAAAACTTTTTCTGATCGTTGATATACAATACATATAAACTTCAGCAATGTCTATAATCTCATAAGACTAAAGGAATGTAGCTTGTTAGAAGACCGAAAAAATCAGAGGTATGTGCATCTTCCAATTGCTCTGAGCACACCAATAATATATACCCCATGCTCATTCAAGTGTTACACGAATAAAGATAGGCAAGTAAAAGAGAAAACCATCATAGGAATCCCAAATTTCGTTTGCTTTCACTAAACTTGGGCTAGAATTTTGTAGGAAAACTATTGCAGAGATTATTGTCAGACCGTAAACAGAAAAACCAAAAGCGTTCTACTTAAATGCAAATATCTTTATTGTGTTCACTTGAATCTATATTGATCCATGGATCAATTAATTTCCGTAAGTGCAATTCATGTTTGATTTCTTAGGTCAAAGGCACCAAGACAAGGATTATTTTGTTTAATTATAAAAGTCAGAAATGCTAATTTTAGCGATCAGTGTACAATAGTTATAATGTACAAGTGAAAAGGCCAAACAGGTATATTATCATCATTATTGTTTTGTAAAGTCAACCATTTTGTGGCATTTGCACACTCTCAATTTTATACGTTGGAATTGCTTTGGTAGTTGGCTAACCACAACAGCTTGGTTGACTGGTTTATGGGTAAGAAACAACATATCAACAGCACAAACTGCAGATGCCAGAAAAAAAGATGTGTACCCATATAAAAAACGTAACGAAGGAAAGGATATAATGAATTTGTAATGTAATGTTTAAACTTATATTGAATTCCAGATACCAAAGAAGTAACAAACTCTATCTGGGACATTGAACATCAAGACCGTGTCTAGCTGCTAGTCAGTGATAGTACATGTTGCTGCACATTTCATAGTGCCTCTTCGGGAAAAAAGAGTTTCGGTTTTTTCGTTCAAGTTCTCCATGCCTTTTCTTCACAATATCAACTCCAAAGTATGTATAATGTAACATGATAGTAAAATTCTGAAAGGCGACCAAATATGACTAAGCCGAGCCCGAGGTGAATAATGACATGGTGTACGGAATCGCGTGAATAATTCTCAATTTCGTACCGTTTTTCAAAACGACGCCACGCTTTTCTGTCCACCAGAAGCATTGGAAAGGATTTCTGCTTGTATGCGGTAAAAAAGCAAATCCCTTTTTCAGCGGTATCGAGGATGTTGCGGCGTCAGAACAGATCTCGGTCGGGCTGGAAAAAACGTATTATGCCGCACTGAACTGTGCTTTGTTATGTATACTTTTAAAGCAAAAGAAAAGGCGCCCGGGTCGGATAAAAAAGGTGACATGCTAATGTTATTACGTTTCTAAACGGGAAAATACTGCGCTTCTACAGAACGAGTTTATGAATACATTTTATCCCCGTATTCTACAATATTTTGGTTGTGTAGTTTTGAAGAAATAATAATTTTATTACTAGATTGAATAATAACTTGATGCTACCTATACATTTCTAGAAATTCATTTATCACTACCATCATCACCGACTGAGTTACCACCTCCATCAAATTCCTTCCTCTGAGAATCGTCGTCGTCTCATGTATTGTTTTATAATAAAGACACATTTTTATCACATTTGTATTTCCTCATTTTTATTTTCTGTTAAAACCTGGATCTTTGTAGTAAGACACAAGTTTCTGCTATCCTAGATATCGCTCCGCTCCACTACAACACCAAAAACAGTAAAAACGAAATTTTTATAAAGCTAAATACAAACCATTCCGGATCTGGTATTAACATTCTTGTTGGTTACATGCCACCACCACCACTAATGCCGCACCACCATGTTGAATTAAAAGAAAGCGACAGAAAAACGGTAGCAAAACTGTACCGTGGTGTTGGTTGGTACTGTCATAAATGTTCAAAGAAAAAAGAAAATCGTCATTATATGTAGCTTAACCTTTCCTTATTCCTCCTTTTAACTTTCTGTGTGTATTTGGCTTTGCCTCCTCTCTCTTTCTCTACCTTTTCTTCGGTGGCGTTCAAAGCTAAATTTTTATTCACTGGCTGCTCCAGTTCAAAAGTCGAGAAGCGAGAAACGAAGCGAAAAGTGATTCGACTTTAGAGCGGAGAGAGAAGCAGCCAAAAAAACGCCAACTGCTCAGTTCAGGACGAGAGAACGGGAACCGACCAGACCACTACCGGAAGGTTCCTACATATTTTCGGGACATGTTTAGCCGGCATAATATTGTTGTACCATTCCTTGATGTGAAGTAAATGTTAGATATACGTACTAGTATAATATAAATGAACATTTATATCTGCTTTATTCAATGAAACTGAACAACTGGCTGGAAGTAGAAAGACGAGCTGTTATATACCATTTACTAATGTTGTTGTTGTGTGCTGTACGACGACAATATCATAGCATTTTGTAGAGAGAGAGAAAAAGATCTGGCTTACATCCGGTTTTTTTTTGCGAAAGCGAGAAGCACACGGCTTTTGAAGTCTTTTCGTCTCACCTTATTTTCAACTTGGATGATCCTACTTGAGAGAAGAATAGAAGCAAAATGGTACCTGAGTGTGGGATGGTTGTGAAAACGCATATTATTGTATACCGTCGTCGCTTTGAACCTTGTTATCCACGAAAAAAGTAGCTATTCATACAGTGAATCGCGTGCACGGGAAACGTTCCAACTTTAAGCCCTGCCAGTTTTTGCGTGCTCTCTCTACTGTTTATGAAAGTTTCAACAAAGGACCTTTTTACAAAAAAAACTGAGAACCTCCCAGCTCTCTCTTTCACTCTCGGATGCTGTTACTGCCATTAGTGTTATTGCATAATGCTTATTTACTTTTACCAGACACAAAAAAGGACGGAACGTCTAGGCCAGGAAGCTTACCTTTTTTGTATAAATTTTTGAATAGAAATGAAATTGAAGGATTTATCTGGTGAGCTCACTCGCACACACCTTTCCATATTTGAAGACAACAAAAACGGGAAGATTCATACATAGCTTAAAGCAAGTGCCTACACAATAATAAACAGAACTTTGTTCTCTTTGCTCCCAATATTCATATATGTCGTGAGAATCCATACTGACCTTTTGATCCTTTTCGCGTACCTGAAGCAATCAGAATGCAGTTATAAAATTGCTTAGAGAGGAGTGAAAATTAAAGCCATTTATTACAATCTCTCACAGCCGTCCACCTATTCATTTTTTTGTTGCAAGAAAAAATATTTGTATGCATTTCCATTTCGCAGAATTAAGAAAGAATCAGAACAATCATAACCACAAGGTAGATGGGGAATTCTGAAAGATTGTCTGATTTTGTAATTCAGAAGTACCCATCCCACTAGTACCATCATAAACTCCCATAATAAAGAGTACCATAGACAGTTACCATCAAAGGCTTATATAATAATATATTCTATACGTTTCCAGTGCAATTCTGGAGTGAACAAGGGTGAATTTACATTTCTGTACAACACCAACCGTGCAACAAGGCAAAGGTATCAACACTAACAAACTCTAAGCAGTCAAGCAGCCAAAGGATGTAAACAAAAAGTTGTTGGTGGTGTAGCGAACGACCTGAGAGTCGAGAACAATAAAACATTTTTTCGTTTTTGAGAATTGTTCCCAGGTGAGATTCCATGAGCCCATAGTTTACCTGGCTGGAGGCAACTTCCTCACTGAACATGCCAGATGTCTTGTCTGGTGAGACCGCAAAGTGTAAATTATGACTGTTTGCTTGTGTTTTCATTTGGAAATGGGCTGGTTCATCAATGAAACTTGAGACTTTTAAAGACCACACGCTACACTTGCACGCATCAAAAGAATGTTGGTTTGTATTCTTGGAGGCTCATCTTTGATTAAAACAAGAAAATGTGCAATACGACACCATATAAAAATCTGGTTCGTCCTAACAAACTTTAGATTCGGTGTCCGTCCGTCTGGCTTTAAATTAAAATATGCGTGGAATATGAATCACTAAGAAGGTTGCATAAAACGCAGTTTTCCCTTATTTAATTTCAAACCACACAGTAAAGATAATAGATGTTCACTGGTTACTTTTACATAGAAAAAGTGAACCCAACAATCAACGAGCTATCAATGTCACTTTGTGTACGTACATTTACACAATATATGCTATATTAAGGGATAATGCAAGATTTTTTTGGTATCCCATGATGATCATTTCATTGGAAAGGACATGAAACCAAGTCCCAAGTCAGGGTGACTTATTACTTCTGCAAAAGGATTCAAGCGTCGCTGTTGTCGAATAAAATTGAACGTACGTAAAACAGGAAAATAATACATCACTTTAGTCAGGTGAACCCATGAGAATCCATGGGAATCACTTTCCGTGTTTCCGTTCAGTTACGAAGGTGGCCATCGCTGTATTTCTGTGAAAACCGTTTCTTTGCTAAAGCATGCAAACGGGAAAAGTAACAGAATCCTGTGCGTAGGTGAAATACTAACGACGTTAGTAAAAGGTACAAGGGTTTATACTGCAGTGTGCTAAAAGGCACTCTGGAACCCGATACAAGATCTTCCGGCTAAATAGCTACAAGTTAAAACAGGAACATTTCATAGTTCATGTAGCCCGCTGGATATTTACTTGTTTCCTTTATTATTATCATGTGTAAAGGGCTTGAGGTTTAATATAATTATTTTATTTTCGGAAAATCCCAACTCCAACGAAACTCAAGTCATGTACATTTTGGGGGTGGTTATACCGTAATGAAAATGTAAGCTGTAACTAAAATATATTCCCCGCAAATAATGTGTACGTATGTAGAACACGTATCTGTATGAGAACACGCCATGCACAAGTCACGGGAAAGGGTAAAGCCGTATGAAAAGCCAACCTTACTATACTCGGTCTCATCATTTACGGTAATATTTTAACTTCAACATAAATTGCCAGCAAGGGACTAGCAAATCAACAATTAGTAATATACCAAAGCCGTGAAAATGGTCTGAGAAATCGGTAATTAATGCAATTACCACTTCTTTTCCAGAAATCATCACGTTCCTTCTCCGACCTCACGAGAGTCGTTAAACGAATCATCAGATGACGCCCGCCTTACAGAATGAGTGTAGGAGGGATGGGGAAGCACTATTATTAAATTACTTTGAACTTAAAGGTTCATCGGTATCTGAAGATCTAGTAGTTCCAGTACTGTGCATGTACCTACAGAATAGTGTGTCGGTAGCCGTGTACAGATAAATGAATAAAAAGGAACAAACAATCAACTTTTAAGGGCTAACCTAATGCCGAATGGTAAAAATAATATGTAGCTCCTTCTATGTTCCTCCTCCTATTCAAAAAACCATCTTATGTTTCTAACATATACAGCAAACAACTTACCCTTAAATACTAACTTTGCTGCGGATTTACCAATTCATCATGATTTTGGCTTTCTTTCCTCAAGTCCCAATTTTCTAAAAAAAAACATGCAGATCTGCTTTATCTGCATCTGTCAAACGATTCTGGGACATCCCATATCATCTTCATTCACATACAAAATTTTAGGCTACGTATATACACATTAGTGATATATTATACATTTAGATGCTTTCACACTTGGCCCGCTACACAACCACGCAATATTTATTGCAAGGCAGTGGTTACAACAAGACATGACAAAGAAACCGTACCGGCACTGGGATGAAATTCAGTAAACTCGTATTTCTAAAAGAAAGTACCACTCGCTTGCAGTGACATATTATGTATACTTCCCAAGTTGGGTTCGTTCACTTGTATATCCGTTAAAGCATTGTAAACATGATGCAAAATACAGAATGCCTCTTTGATGACTTTCCTGGCTCTTTACTCTTCACTTTCTCCGCTCTAACTTGGCTCTCCGGTATTATTCTCGAGTGAAAGACCATGATCTCTCAGGACAAGATTACAAAGTGGTGCTGTTGAGAATATCAAAAGAGGAGTGGCGATGATAGTGTAGTAGTAGTAGCAGAAGTAGAGTGTCGTTGAAGTGATGGTGGTGGTGAAAAAAGGAAAAGGAAAGAGTACGAGGGTAAAAAGATCGGAATGTTGAATAATGGAGAGGATTTTCTCTCGTTCACTTGCTGCCAGTGCCGCCGTTGCTGGAGCAAAGCAAAGGCTTCTACCTTAGTTTTTTCCATCAACCCGCCGAGCAGAAACTCTTTGGTAGTTGTTAAAAAACGATATCACCTCTGCGAATCTCTCCTTTTCTCTCTCACCACGATAGTTAAGGTTGAAAGTTGGAACGTGTACAAATATCGGAGCTGATCATGTAAAACTTTGCCCATCGCTGTCCATACACTACTATATTTTTCATAGAACACCCTGCGCTACCATAAGTTGGTCATGGCAGTTGAACAAGGGAGTAGCATCAAAAGAGCAGAGGAAACTCGCAGACACTTATCCCTGCGCTGATGTTTCTTATATATTTGTATTTGTTTTTTCCTGCTCCACAACCACTCAGCTTTTCAAAACGTTACATAGCCCAATGACTAGCTGGATATTACTTGATTCAAGATGAATAAATACACCAAAGTATCCCACAGTTTATATATTTTTCGAATGCATGTGTTGGCACACTTTGCATAAAATTGTTTTCATGTGAGCATCACAGGTTATCATGCATCTGCTAGTTTACTAATGTGTCATAGTCATCGTATCAAAATTGATACACCAGATTTGCTCGAAAGTTTTTACAGTGCATCATTAGGTATAATATCATGTCTGAGAGAAAACAGTTAGCTCCCGCCGGCAATACATACCATGGGTGTAAGATACTTAACGAATGGAATGATTCAGATAAAAAAAATTGGAACAAGACATACCTTTCACAAGCACGACCAAGCGAATATAAGGAGAAAAGTTTCTTTAGGATGCTTGTATAAAACACGCGTTGTAGTATCGCGTTTCCCCAGTTTTCTCTCGCACAATCCTTTTGTGTCGTTTTGGAAAGATTTGGCAAATGTCTTGCTGACAGCCATACAAAGCAAAGAAGAAACGGGTGAAGTAAAAAAAAAACTCAGGAATTCAGCCAAAGCGAGGGAAATGTGGAATGGGATGTGCTACCGAGTTCCGAGACCATGATCATCATCATCATCAATATGATCATCATGATACAATGATATCCACCCAGTATACGCAGCAGTGTAATATATCATGATCATTTCTTCTTCCCTTTTTCTTTCGATCTCTTTTTCTTTTCTGTCCCCAAGATAGAATGCGACAAGCGACAGCCGCTTCATTGAATCATAATCGAATCCATGGCTTGAAGGAAAAGAGATCAAAATAGAAAGAAGCACAAGGAAAAGTAAATAAGTAAGCAAGTCAGAAGAGAAAGAAGACTCAATTGGGATGATTTCATCTTGCCACATTTCTACTCACATCACAGTCACTTGCCAAAGTATGGAGTATGGAAGTAAGACCCAAAGAGCAGGATGTATTGGGATCTTCAAACAACATACTCAAAGAACAGGATCACTATATATATTATTATGTAATATAAATAGAGCACAGATATGTAGCTCCAACTGGTAAAACGTATTTTATTCTTTCGCAATAACTTCTCAAGATATGAGCCCAAGGAATGCTTTCTTTTTCTTTACATCTAGATACGTCTTGTTATATGAACGGAAAATACCAACTTCTCCCCTCCAAACATTTCTCCAACTTTTCACAGAGTAATGATGATATCCTTTCCTTTGTGAAGATTTCTCTTTTTCATTGTCAAAAGGAGGAAGTGTGTATAAATTGAAAGCATAACTAATGGATAAAACATTCCTGCTACAGCTGTTGCTCTATGCGAGCATTTGTTTCGTTTTAAGAGTTGATTTCTACATGTAAAATACACAGACAAATGTGTCTCTCAATTTTAGTCGCCTTTTTATGGGCTTTGATTCATTCGTCAAAATGAAAGCAAAGCAAATGAAAATTCTACTTTTCAAGTGGAAAAACTGGCCAGGTACACTACCAACATAATATTTTGATTGTCCTACAGGACATATGTACATACATAGTAGAAAATTGAATTTTGATTAAATAAAATACCAATATCGAGCACGCTGTATATAAAAGTTGATGCGAAATCTGCATGAATTGGAAAGACTCTAAACATCTTGTTTACCAATTTTTCCATTTCATCAATACCGGTCGGTCTTAAGATTACTTTGAAAGTTATTCCGGCTAGGTGAGGTATCCCCAATTGATTTGTCTAAAAATAACATTCATTGTTTTATGCATTTTTGAAAACATCGCATAAACTTCAGCACGCCGCATTTTCTTAATAGTTTGCCGCAAATACATATAGGTATTTGTTTAATGTGACAATGAATGCAAAATATTGTTCCAAAATTTTTATTACTTCACAAGTGTTTTTATCCGCTTTGTGTAGCATTATCTTATATTACATTATAACTGTATTCCGAAGTTTGGGGATTTTACTGGAAGATTTACAAACTCTTTGTACTTGGTGTCTGTTTCCTTCCTGAAAGATTGCTAAAAGCTAGCATGTAACAAGGCAAGCACAAACACTGCACCCCAAAATGATTTAGTTGAACAGTTGAAGTATACAAGCCATAAAAGTTATAAATACGGGTAATATAGGCAGAAACAACTTTTTCACAATTCTGAAGCCAAGAAGAAGGAATGCTCAATTTGTTCAATCGTTTCCCTGTGTTTGCAAACGTGGGGAACGAATGTTTCTGGCGCATTTCGTACTCTACCAAAGACTCAAAGTAACATCATGTTGTTTCGTCATCTTCATGTATATGTAATATTTTTGTTAGCTTGCACGCTATTCCTTGACAAATAAAATAGGATTTGGGATTAGCATGAATAGTTCTATTTGACTGAAGCAATTTATCTGTGGCAGTCATGTATTTGCTTATGAAATGAGTCTTGTTGGACAAATCCAGGACAAGTTTCTTTCCGTTTTTCTTTGCATTCAATTTCTCTTCTTTCAAATGGTTAAATATTCTAATCCCTTTACATGAATACTTTACAAATAAACTAAAATACATTTTTATCAATTTGTTTGAAATGTAAACCACCGCAAACCAACCCACGAAATCAAGTACGAATCATTTATGGGGAATGTTATTGACTTTCAAATTATCCTTGTGTATTTATATTCCGCTTTCCCCCTTAAATTCATTAATATATGTTTTTTTATATACTTTATGTCATGCAATACTACAAAATTCTAAAGTGTACGAATTAAAAAGGTAAATTAAGTTTGCCACAATGTGTATAACTTCTAACACCATTTCTACAAGACTGGAAATTGTCCCTGATGATGGTTAAACCTTAGTTCAGACTTTTTACTCATCATTCTGATCCATGGCTTATGAATCAATCTTGTTAGGAAATGGAAACAATAAATTGACATAATTAACTATACATCATAACATTATAGTATGGCTTTTTGAGATTTTAAATCTTCATTGTGCCTAATTACTCCAAGGCCGTTCAATCCATAGCAATTTGAATCGACCATAGTCACTATTAAAATTTAGCATGTGCAATTCTGTCAACATACACAATCTGGTTTTGTGACCGGATGGTTTCTGCCGCACAGCAGCAAAAACCTGGCTCTTTTCAGAGTTTTCCATTATTAACTTGAATGTGAAATAGGACCAACTTGAATGGGAAAGGAGCCGTAAAAGTGAAAGAAACAGAGAGAGTTCCCCGAAAAAGGTTTTTGGTTGACTTTTCCCCGCCTACGTTGCAACCGCTTTCCTCCAGATGCCAAAAAGTACTCTAGCCATCCCAAGCCGAGACCGTTCCTGCTTGGCAGTAGCGGGGAGCCTAGAAGCGATTCGGTAACTCTATTACCGCGTGCCTGACAACTACTCTCTGAAATTCTGAATGTTATTCTCTCTCATCCGTTTTCCCTGCATCCATTTTCGAAGACAAAAAAGTTTTTTACCCCTTCAGCCAGCTTTCCACACATATATCTATCAAGCATACTTTCGTATGCATGTCATTACTTATAACTATATAAACACGAAAAAAGCTGAAAATATCCATTTCCTGCTGTGTGACTTGCAAGCAAGCAGCAAGTTATTTTCTCCTTACTCAACACGCTTTTCCCTCCATCGTATCCACTTCCAAGGGTGCCTGTGTTGCTGTTTTTGTCCTTGCTTCATGTTATGGCTGATGCTGGCAATGATGGTGACGCCATGAATATCTCTATGTGCCCTTTCCCGTGTGTTCAGATATTTTCTTCGCCCAGTCAACTAAAATTCAACTCTTACTGCCATTGGAAATGTCCAACTACTACTAGTATTATTATGAGCATATGAAGGCATATGTCCTAACAAGTCAAAAGTGGCAGTTTTCTAGTGACATGACAATGTTACGATGTGCATACGGGAAGCAGGAGATCCTGGAGTATAAGTTTTGCCGTTTCGATAAAAGTGAGGGAACAGAAGCAAGAAGTAGAGAGTTTGTCAATTTACCAACTTGCAAACTTTCTGCGGGTCCTGATGGGAAATGGTTTCAATATGAGCTGAGTCGAGTTTACTAAGTTGTGAGTTTTATTGGATGAGATGTGCATGGTGTTTGGCAACCGGGAAGCCTGAAAGGTTCCGACCGAGATTCCAATTGTGTGACCCAAATGAACAGGCTCCATGTGTGAAAGAGTAAAATGTATGGAGCGTGTGGATAATAAGGTTTGTAAGTGGGATGAAAGTAAAAAGCCTATTCCATTTTCACCAATTTTGCTACTGTGTCTTCTCTGAAACAGCTTTTTGCTTCTTTTTGTGTGAAAACAGATGAAAGGGTGTATAATATTATTAGCTAACTATTGGAAAGTGTATCATTATATAATAGATATGAGATTTTCTCTTATTGCCTTTGCACACTTATCAGCAGCAGCACCACCCGGTATTCAAGTGGTGGATACTGAATACGGAAGCAGTCATTGTGGCGGTGGTGCTGGCGGGGGGAAGTAGAGAATAAATGAGTAGCCAGCAGAAATCCATGCGTTTACAATAAATTTTCCATGTTCACTCGGAGTTGTAGTGCCGATAACTGGAACGGGTTAGTTAAACGAGCAATTTCCCCAACCTTTGTCCGTCTGCAAGTGGCAGAGAGAGAGAGAGAGAGTGAAAACGAAAGATGGGAAATACGGTAGAAATGAGTAGAGGAAAGGGTTGCGTTAAAACTTTGTGTTAGGATTTGCGGTCAATGCGGAGCTTCTCAGCATGACATTTTGATGATGCTGGTGAGTAATAGAGAAATTCTGATTATTCCCCACATAACCTTATCTCTGGTACATGAAGTACTACTGATATACTCCCTTGATTCCTGGAATACAATAATGGACTCGGATCTTGAAAAATAATATAAAAAATGAGTGTTATAAACAATGTCTTTTGAGTCAAGGAACACGTGACGCAATTCTGCAACATCACGAAACTATTTTAACCGGCCAAACGAAAAAATATAATCTATTCGAGCATTGTTCGTGATTTTTATCAGCAAACTCATAGTTTTGCAGAGATCGGAGGACATGTTTGCCTAGCTGATTACCATTTTTCGCTCGTCGCATAATGATTATCATCGCTGCTAGCTGCAAACAAGCACATAAAGAAGGCAATAATGGGCAACACATTGAAACTTGTACTTCTCTAAAACTCACTCCTAATTTATTGCTTTCCACACTCCTTCACCCGTTATCACACATACATTTTCTTTAAATAAGCTACCGCCAACCAGGCCATCTCATTTATTTATTTATTCATGGCTCATTTCCATTACACGTTTTCCCTAGTCCTCTCTTTTCTCTTATCACAACATGTGATCTTCTTTAAAAATCCGCAGTAGCTTGTCGGTTGAAATCTAACAAACTTTTAGCTTCAAATTCACCTGAAATAATCGCTCTCTTTTGAGATCCCCAGCCACCCAAACGGTGCTGAAACAACAACAAACAGTTGCATGAATTCACAACAACGGCCACTTGTTTGGCTGAAAAAAATGTCATGATGATGAGTGTGATATGGTGAAATCCCGTACAATACAAAGCAACATTTTTATGTTGAAAGAAATGTACTTTTACTTTCAGTTTAAGATAATATAAGCGGACTCATTCATGAGACTAGACGGGGCAACTTTGGCAAAGAGTACAATAAGTTGGAGAGTCAAAACGAAGACAAAGGGAGCAAAGTAGTAAATAAAAGAATCTTTATTCTGTCCCAACCGCCCATTAATATGGCCAATGCAGTGTCGGTGTAGCTCACCTTTTGCTTTGCTTTCCTTCAACTTACATTACATTCGCATCAGATGAGATTATGGGCATGAGATTGTGTAACTTGTGTACTTGTTCTGGCCAAGAGAAAGAGAATGAAGTCGAGCAGAGACAGATAGAAACGAAAAAGTATACTTGGAGGAGAGAGGAGAGCGTGAAGCAAGCATCTGAACAGGAAAGAAAAACTCTCATCGTAATTGTGATCACGTTGGTCGTGGATTCCCACTGGGCTGAAAAAATAAATGTAGAGAAAAGGTATAAAGGAAGCCGAAACTTTATATATGTATATATTATTTTAAGCACATATATCTTTCCAGACTTTATATTTATGTATGTACCAATAGTACTCATAAATCCAAACAACAAGCATCAAGTCATCGTCGTCGTGAAGCAAAGTTACATGGACATATAGTTTTTGTCTGTACTTGGTAGACTGAGTAGACATATTTTCATTTGGATAATATATTTTCGCAAACCTTAAATATAACGTAGAAGTTCTCCCACTGCTTGTCGCTTTTGTCGACTGAAAACAAACCAAAACTACTAATACGGAAAACTCAACACACCACATCAAAAGTTGAGCTGTTGCCTATATCGTTTGCTCGTTTGCTTTGGTGTGACTGCAAGTAAGACGGTGTGGTGCTAATATTTTTCGTGCTGGACGAAGACAACACGAGGAATGCTATCTTTACCGCTACACGCTTGTAATACTTGCTTTTCGTGGATGGGAGTCCGGTCGGCCAAAGTGAAGATTGAGTGAGAGGACCTGTTTTTCTCCATTCCTTGAGCATAAAGTATCCTCAAGAGTCATTCATTTATTTATGGCAAATTGCGCGAGATAACTCAGGCTCTCTTAGAATGAGAAATGAAGTGAGCTCTCCAACTGCAATATATAAATCTGCGTGATACTCGCGTTAATATTGTTGTTATTGTTGCATTTATGCCTCTTGGTTCCTTCTGTGTAAAATGGGACTTCACAGTACAAAGGAAAAGCAAAAAGATGAGTTGAATGAAAAGTGAGCACATAATATTCGAGTGTTTTCTTTGTTCCTTTTTTGTAAAGAAATGAAAAACAAGTGAGATGTTGATGACGGCGTATCTGTGTTAGCATATGAACATTGAGGATGTCAGAGTCATAATTTTCATTGCGAATTACAAAGTGTCAAAAAATTGTGATATGAAGGAAATCGAATGCGCTTAAAGATCTTGTCTGTGCATAGTTTCTAATTCTTTAGTTTATAATAACTCAAACACGTTTCTGCTCCATAGGTTTCTTATAAAGTATACACTTCTGTCTTTATGAATCGACGTAAAAAACATCTAATAGCAATAACACCAACCTGTTCGGTCAGTTTTTTTATTTACAAGAAGTTCCAAAGAAACATTGCCAGACGATAATATAAAAGCAACTACTGGGCTATACCAAAATAAATTTATCACTACAACAGGAAATTAATGCTGAATGATTGGATATGACATATCTTTGAGCATGTGTGTATTTGTACTTTCTTGTGAATACTTTATGGGATTGCTACCTTATAACTTTGCATTATTGTTGCTGCAATCATAAAAAAGTCTGCACTAAAATATTATTTACGTTAAGACTTCTCAGGAGAAATTTTCATAACATTTAACACAAAATCCATGCAGATTGTGTGCACAAATGTACATAGGATAGATTTTGCATCACTTTATTAGATTTCGTGTAATTTGCCCATTACAATTGAATAAATTGTTATTACTCCGTATCAACTGCTAGTAAAGTAACTCCATTCGCCGTGTTATGAGTTCCAATACGATCAAATCGTGACTACTTTATGCGTTTAATGTATTCAATTCGTTGATTGTGCATGAAAACATTGATATTCAATGGGAATTTTATGGATGCAATTCTCTTTACGGGACGATTCACAATACGGGTGGCATCAGCCGATTACTATTTCTACGCAGCTATATGCAAAGAATTACTTTTATATATTCTCTTGATGAAAATTGGAGCACTGGTAGACAGAAGGTGAAATGGTGAGTTGTTTGCGTCATAAAATGTTGCTGCTTTATAATACTAGCACTTACTATGAAGGTTTGTTGGGCATTTGTTAGATTCCGGAATTATGCTTAACCTGTTTAATAGTATATTCTCATTTCCCTTATTCCCAATGAAAATAATAACGGAATGGAAGGGTTCGCCGAGTTAGTATAAATAAAAGAAGCACAATAGCAGTCTCACATAAGCAATTTTCATCTGGCGTGTGCTCTATTTATTTAGGAGGATTAAAAGATTAGCATCTTCGTGAGAAGTGGAAGTTGTCAGCTTATATCTTTACCCTTTCCTGAAGATACAAAACTAACAACGGTGGCAGTTGGAGTAACAGTTTCGTCGTGGGACACTGTTCAAAATGAAATTTTATTGGAGGCGGAATATAAGTACGTATACCATGAGTATTAGGAATGGAATGGACACTTACGTATAGTAAACTTTTATGACAAATCTTTGGACAGGGAAACATGTAGTGAGTATAACGTATGGGTGAAACTAATGAATGAACTTACAATCCACCCCGCTCAGCTAGTCCCAGAACTAATATAATGCAGAAAGTATACTATTCCGACTTGGTAAGTGGACTTACTTGGGTAGCGTCCAATTGGCGGCTATTTAAGTAAAACCCTCTAAAATGTATTATTTCTACAAAATAACCTTCGTCTACCAAGTATAAAAATCAAGTGAAAGAGGTAGCAGCCATCATTGGTACAGTACACCATGTTACTGAACTACTACCGTTGTTGACAACTTGACAAGGTTCACGAAATCCTTTTTTCTTGTTGTTTTATTAATTATTCTTAAGAATAAATTTTGACAACTGAAGGACTTTGTCACAAATCTTAAAATTTTGCTTGGATTCTTTTAATTTGCTCGCAACTATGTCATATATATTGTCTCGACAAGTAAAAGTTAGATTTACAAGGTATGGATAGAAAAGCAAAAGAATCCATGCTGCGATTTTATCACTCTCTTTACGAGAGGAAGACACGAAACATGTCCCTGTAACAAACTATTTCTCTAAAAACATTACAACAGAATGGGCAACGCAAAAGGTACAATTTTGTTCACGGAATTAATGCCCCGGGAAAAGACAACGATGTCAAGCTATAAGATGTATCCAGTTGACGGAGAGATAGAGAGAGAAAGTGAAAGTCTTCTATGCTTATTTTTTTCCGCGATACACGTATAAAATCTCATTTTTGAAGCTAACCAGCTAGAAATTATTAGGCAAAAGGGCAAAAGGAGAAATGCCGAGAACAAGCTGGCAGTGCGACCCAGAAGAAGATGAGACGTTTCTTCCACCCACCTCCATTTTTACACTGTTATGTAGACCCATCAAAATCATGTATATATCCGACTTGTATGCAGTTGGCTGTTTTTTTGTTAGAGAAAGGGGACACATTTATAAAGCCTCAAATTATGTTCAATCGTAGTATAATTCCGGCAACTAGAACGTGTCTCCTTACAGCAATATTTACGGTGTGGCTGTAATAATCCAAAAAAGTCATCCTGGCTCAGCGAAAACTCGACATTATGAATCTCCCTACACTGCATACATTTCTCACTGACTACTTCAGTCCAACTAGGGAACACGTTTATAAAGGCACACACGGAAATATGTGCTGACTGACTTGGCACACGTTCCTTTTCTTCCATGGGAGGCAAAAAGCACCACCAGCACCGCCACCACTACAGCCACCCGAGTGATGCCACTATCACCACCACACATAGTATGAGGATGAAAAGTAGTAGAGGAGTCACAGTATAATATTGGCTTTCCTCAGATATCTGACACGCAAAGAGAAAACAGAGAAGGAAGGAAAGGAAAAGTGTGTGCTCCTTGCAAAAGCGTTCCTTCTTTCGAACCATCAGCTCGTATTATACAGCTCGTGACTCCCTCTCAGGTTTTACTCTCTGGGCAAAAAAATGAGCGCGTTCGTACGTTCTTTTCCTGTATCATCATGATCATCTTCCAGCAAAATATACATGCATATATACTGTATGCATCTATAAAATATACAGATAAAACGCTGGTTGATGTTTTTCTTGCTCCTGCTGCTGCCAGCTGCTCTCTTCCAGACGAAGAGAAAGGGAGAGAGAGAGCGACGGAACGGGAGAAGCAGACAAGAGAGTGGAAAGGAAGGAAGGGACGTAATTATGCCAGTTATCCTGATTCCCGGGAGAGAGACCATAGTCAACGGTTAGGTCATCCCGTATAATGGTTTCATTTCTTTCCGTGTGCAACAACAACCTTATATTGGTGGTGGTGTACGATGCCACGGCGTGTGCTTCCCCATAGGCTTTCTCTTTTTTATACGCTTTGAGTATGTTTTGTTGTTTCTGGCATTGGATTGCATCTCTATTTTCTGTTCGGCCTCCGCCAACAAAGTTATATAATATTTCTATTATTCCTCATTGTTACAATATGCTTGCAAATTCATAAGGATGTACAAGAAAGTATTTTTGTCTCTGCCGTCAATAAGCGTATATACAAAACGGTGTTGGATGTAGTCCCTTCTCGTCACTGTTTTCTATCTATAATTTCTTTTTCAAAATTAAGGCACGGCAGTGTCACCGGGAGGGAAGACACTATAAAAGTATGTGCTAGGAGAGCGACTACGTGTCACCAAAAATGCGGTAGCAACTCGCGTAATAATAGTAAAGTGAGATAGTCCATATAACCCGTTTATTTGTTATACATGGACAGGGTTCTTTGTTTGAGTTTCTCGACGACGACAGGGCAAGTCCATTCAATTCCAAACACAGATTTAAGCTGGCAGTTGTGGCGATGGAAGAGTGGAATATCAACAACTATCACACAACCACTACAACCGACCTCATATTCATTTGGAACACTATGGCTGACTATGGCTGCAACGGTGCTGGAGAATGTAATCTACATGAAAAGAAGTAAAGCAGGCGGACGCGATGTCGGTTGTTGGTGACAATGCTGTTGCATCTCTTTCCTTTTTCTTGTCCTGCTTTCTGCATGCGCCCCTATCCGACGACGATTGTGTGCCTTGCTGCGAAGTTATTGTTGTTGCTACTAGTATTATTACAATTGCACGCTTCTTTAGTATACCTATAACTTTTCCCAAAATGGAAATGAAACAGCTTCTCTCGGACAAAATCCACAATCGTGGCGAGAGTTGAGAGAGTACACCTCACATTGCGAAAACTCCTGCTGGTACGCAATATTGTGGCAATAAGTAAAAGCAATTTCATGATATGATTGTGTGTGTATAGCAAGACAAGTGAATGCTTTTTGTGGGCGCTAAGGGAAAGAAGTAAATATAGTAGCGCCAGCGGTGTCCGGTAAAGAAGTCGAAACATAGAAGTCGAATGGTATTAAAGTCGACGGTAAGAAAGGCGAAACCATTATGGGCGAATAGGTAAAAATGTCGAAACCCATTTTGGTCGAACTGAAATAGGTAAAAATGTCGAACGCGTTTTTGGGCGAATAACCAAGAAAAAGTCGAATTCTTTGGGCGAATATGAATGTATAAAATGAGCTTCTACAAAGTGTACTCTGAGAGTTCAAAACGTACACCACCATCTTTCTAAGAGTTCATTATGCATAGCTACATTACTTTTACATTAGCACAAATAAACTTTTGACTTCTGTGCATTGATGGCAGATCAAGTCCAACTGTTTTCATAACTAAGCTGTCACTACTTTCATATTTGATATACCAAATCAAATAGCGAATTTATTCTCGTTTTGGTCTCAAGATACACAAGTAGTGTTTTAAAGACCGCGGATACATTGTTTTAGTAGAGTAAGTCATATCATAATGGAACCCTTTTATTGCAAGTTGCTCGGATCCCTTCAAAGAAATACGATTCATTGAATCCGATGAAGATAGGTTACAAAAAGAATTGTTTGTCATTATAACACATAATTGAGCACAAATGATTATTTGAATGCAGTGGCAATATGTATGCATGAGTATTTAGACTAGAAAAACAGTGGATGAGTAGGTTTTATAACCTGTTAATGTATCTAGTTTAAAGTTATTTTAGCACATTTTAATACAGCGATTTAGAAAATATGTGACAATTTGAATTGTATGTGTAGTATTAAAACTAAGCAAACCTTAATACATTTTTGAAGTATGATGCAAATGAAAAAAAGAAACGACATGTAATGTTAAGTGTAAAATCTAAGGTGTAAAATAGTTTCGACTTTTTTACCGTTTGTATTCGACCATAATGTTTTCGACTTTGATACCTCATTTTTTCGATCATAATGGTTTCGACTTTTTTACCATTTTCATTCGACTACAATGGTTTCGACTTTCGTACCGTCGACTTTATTACCATTCGACATTTATGTTTCGACTTCTTTACATTAGACCGCGCCAGCAGTATATTCAGGAGAAAACAACATCGTATTGTTACAACCTCACATTACTTTTTAAAGCTGGTCAGGCAAATGGAGAGAAAGAGGGAGACGGAGATGAAGCTAAGGACATGAGAATTGACTCACTCGCGCAATATGGTGGCTCCACAGGAAAAAGAGTGGTGAGTTGTTGCTGTTTTAATGCTTTAACGGGAACTTTCTGAATAACGACTGTAGCTTGTAGTATGAAAAAGAAAAGACTCAAACGCTAGTCTTGTGGGCTATGAAGTCACTTACCATTATTAACTAAAAGGGCGATGGGATGAGACGCAACAGACCTTACACGGCGGTGTTTGTAAAGTCTTTCTGCTTTAACTGTACCATTGCATGGAATGACTGGGTTTCTTTGCTTTGTGGGAAAACATGATAAAACCGTTTTGTGAAAAGGCACAACCACAACTTGTTTTTTTGTGAAATGATAAAAAGAATGATACTGCAACTTAATTTTCTTTTTTTACCTTATCCAAGAGGACGTTCAAGCACAAAAATAATAAAAACAAAAGTGGAAAATTAATTTGAATTTTACAAAAGTATTTTCATGTTCCCCCATCAATTCGCCAGAATAATATGCAGCTATAATCCTCAGTATCTCTTTTTCTCCTTCTCGTGCTTTCCCTTTTGCGACATAATTGAGCGCATTTGTCATTCGCGTTTGCATGATAACAAATCCTCCAGGATTTTCAGTCTGAACACCCACACGTGTACATTGTAATCTTGTCGTTTATTATTAAAGAGAAAGCGTGCAGGTCGTGCTGTAAGACTTGAAAATCTTTTCTGAGAAGGGGTGATTTCCACCTGCGCGTACGATTATATGCCATGTTATTATTATTCGGCTAGTATGCCATAATTTGAAGTGATATCTGGAAAAGACCAAGCATCCTAATAATAATCGTTCACTAGGTTTGTGCATGTACATTCTATTCTCGCTGCATGGCCACCTTTTCACCGGGATATTTTTTGTGTAGTTAATCTCAGCAGAGCGAATAGATAGTACCCCTGTAGGCTTATGGCTTGGTTGAATCAACAACTTTACCCTGGTTGCAACGGAGCAAAATGAGAGAGCAGTCATATTTATACCATCTTACAACCAACCCAAACAGAAACGATACGTATACCCACTGTAGTAGATAAAGTGATAAAAGTGGCTTCGTGTTTGTGATTGCGAGAATTGAGATGACTGTGTAGGGTCGCAGTTCTTATTCAAGCCATTTTCATCACAATTACCATGATATTATAAAACATCCCACTAGTTACAACGAAGAGTACGTACCATTGTAGTACAGGAACGTATGCGTTCCCAACATTTGTTTAACATTTACATTTTGTCTGCAGCAATGCAGTTTGGTATTTATTTTGTTGTTACTAGTTAAGTAGCGATTAGCATTTATGTCCAATATTCGTTTCTAGCTTTTGTTTGTATTTGCTTGTAAGTCAAGTTCAAGTTTACTTCAAAAGAGAGTACCTGTAAATAGATATTATGCACTTTATATGAAATATGAGATTATATGATATGAATATGAATTTGGTATATGAATGTAGATACGATGACGAGAGAATGGGAGTTTTTGACTTTCTGTCCATTGACTTCTAGAGTTCCTTAGAGATAACGTCTCTGGGCTTATCGTTAGTAGATTTTGTTCTTCTTCTCTCGCCATCAGTTTAGCGTGTATAAAATTGCTTTGTAGATTTGAGTTGATTCTTTTGCTCAATAAAATAGATAGTTTTTAATTGCTAAATTGAAACTACGCTGTGCTGTGTTCCAATCAATTTTATCGCTGCATAATTTGCCTATCGTGTCATTGCCGTATACTCTGCAGAAAGGGATCTTTCCTGGAGCGTTTCGTTGTGAACCGGACGTGGACAGAGATCAGCTTATCGTAAGATAAAATATATGCATAATATTTGGTTTAAATTGCTTGCATTTGCTGTGTAGCCGTGTAGCGCATAGTTCTCTCTCTATTCTACGCATAAATATACATACATTCCTGCCGTACATGGCGAAATTCTGTCAATTTCTTTCTGTTTTACGAGTGTGTAGTGGCATAATAGGCAAATCTGTGCAAACTCTTTTCCAAAATTTAAGCCTTTCTATCTGCTTTTTCTGTGTGTTCTACTGATTTGAACTAAGCAAGTTAGGTCTAGCAGTAGAACACAAATTCTTTGTACAAGCATAGCACGCCCATTACGATATTTAGTGAACTCGGATGTGAGTAAAACTAAATGGTTTTACAAAGCATAAAATGTCATTTACCACGCAATGATGCATAAACAGATTGATGCATTTTAAAGTTAAGGCATCACAACAGTTTGGCTCAGAGTTTTAAGAAATTTGACATTTTTTAATGAAAGTTGGGGAAATTTGAAGCACAGAAACAAAGGTCTTTGTGCTGAAGTGGGCCACAATTTGCTGCAACATATTCTCGGGCAGTCGAGAGTTGCGTGCAGTTAACGTAGGTATGGTATACACTTGTGTGTATTTTAAGTTGCGTATTGTCACCGCTTACGAAGACCAACGTTTTTCAACTTTTACTTGTAAAGTAGCTATTTACGTAGACATTACCATTTTTACCTTTCAACAAAATGTTTTAACAGCCAATACTGTTCCAAAATTTTATGCACCTTAAAAAACAGAGAACGAGAGAAAACAAAGACAAATGACCTTGTTGTTGGGAACTGTGGTATTTTAAGTAGAAATTTTTCCATTTATTTTATATGTTCTATAGTGTGCATATTAGTTTTTATACACATAGATAGCGCCGTATAGGGAAAATTTTATACAAAATCACTCCTAAATTTTATATAATGGTTCTCATATATTGACATAGAAAATTACTACAATATATCCAGTTTTCACTAACTTTAAGGCATATACCAAGAACTCTATAACATAACAATATCAGTCATATTAGCATAAGCTTGTAGTGTGCTTTATTCGTGACTGCATGTATGGTGGTGGTATAAACTGAGTTGGCGGAGGCACTTATGCCAAGCGACACTGAAGACCCAGATAAGAATACTGGCCCAAAGAAAACAAGAAGTGGAGCCACGTATGAAGGAAGAGTGATAGTACCTAAGAAGCGTACTAGGTCTACAGAGTCTACGTCAACTACAACAACAGATAAGGGAAGTAAAGTGAAAAGTACAAAGACCAGTTCAAGATCTGGAAATAGTACTAGTACCTTACATTCCCCACCCCCAGGAACTTCCAAGCGGAAGTCACCGAAGACTACTAAGGAAGTAGATCAGGAAAAAGCCAACAGCTCTCGATCAGAGAGTGAATACGAAGATTGTGAGAATACAGAGGCAAGCTCTGGATCTCACACTGCCCCGTCGGCGGAACAACAGGAATTCAGTGGTGATCACAACCAAGACTCATTGTACTGCAATTACGCGGGTAGTCGCGCGGAGCAGACCGAGTCCACCATGAATAAAGAAGAAGTTGAGAACATTGTCAAGGCGGAAGTAGCAAAGGCAGTGACTGACTTCAAAAATCAACAAGATCAATACCTAGGAAAGTTAGTAACAGCGTTGGAAAACCAGACGAAAGTTTTGCAAAAGTCCGGCGCTGATGGTGCCACTGCCATTGCCACCGCCCTTAAGGCATTTAAGATGCCAGCTGCCACACCTTCGATTTCCACTCCACGTTTTGATCCAAAGAAACAGTCTGCGTCAGGTTACCTGACGGAGCTGGAAACATTCTTCAAAACCCTCTCCCTCCAAGACACCCAATACATGGGACTAGTCAAGGAAGTCCTACCAGCCGACAGCAAAGCCTGGTTCGACCATATTGCAAGGACGGTGAAAGATTGGGCTGGATTCAAGAAGGCATTCGAAGAGAAGTATGGAGGATGGCAAGACATTAATCAGAGGATGACTTACCTCCATGGCCGAAAGCAGAACCTGAATGAACCAACAGAGAAGTTCATTTATGAGATGATCGAGTTGTCCAAGAACTGCTACCCCACAGCCGATCCGAAAGATCATGTCTTCAGAGCACGAGCTGCTCTGCATCCAACTCTACTCGCCTCGATCGGAACCACAATGCACGAGAAAGTGGAGGAACTGATCCTGGCGTGCCAACAGGCAACTGTTGCGATTGATGCGGTGGATAAAATGGCGAACCGTGAACACACAATTCCACCCATGAGGGGAACAGATCGACCTGAGAAAACTCAAAAAGACAAAGGCCAAGATGAATCTCAAATCCAACCCAGCACATCCGGTACTCAAGGCAGAGGGCGACAAGGAGGAATCCGTGGTTTTTACCGCGGCAGATTCAATAGCAGAGGCGCTTACACCGATTCCAGGGGAAGTCGTAGGGACGGTGAAAGTCAGCCTGCTGGAGATGAAAATTCCCAAGATGATTCAAGTCAGCGTGGACGAGGAAGAGGTGGCAGAGGACGTGGCGGTCGTGGAAGACTAACGACCTACAAGCAAGGCCAGAAGATGGCAAGAATCACCACCCCCGGCGAGCAAGAAAAATGTATGAGATGCTCCGGATACGGGCATAATGTGAAGGACTGCCCAACTGAAATCGGAATGTCAATGGCTATACTACCTGATGGAACCGAAGTTCTCGTGGAGCTGTCCGACGAGATCGAGGACCAAGGCCAAAACTCTAATTTAAACTGTTAAGGGAGGGCACTGTTTCCACCCCGAAGTGCTTTATCCCAATTACGAGTATCACACCACAAACGGGGGAACCAAAAACAAAACTACACACCGATTACAAAAAGATGAAAACACTACCGGACACTGGTATCTTCCGACCCTTCATCAACAAAAGTCTAGTTCAGCAACTCTTTCCTGACTTTGAGCCCGAAGAACCAACCACATTCGTCTGTGCCAACAAACTGGTACTTAAACAATGTGGCAAAGTATTCCTTCAAATCAGTGTCAGGCGCCACCTGATTGAAGAATATTTCGAGGTCTCAGAGAATTTAGCGATGCCCGTACGCATCGGCGACAACATCATCGTCAAATACGATATTGTACTCCACAACAAACAGAGGAAGTTCTGGTTCGGAGAGTACTACTACTACGATGATGTGTTCCGGGCAGATAACATTGAAAAGCCTGTAATTGTACTGATCTTGGGAACTGATGACGACGCACCAAAACATTCAATCAAAGCGGAAGTCGATCAGCTTCCTAAAAAATATCCCAAAGTAGCGAGAAAAGATGGCGAATACATTGAGGAGTTCGTGAAAGTCTCCATGGACGACATTCTGACCTGTAGTAAAACCTTGAAAGAACGTATGCAACATCTCAGACTGGTGATGGAACGACTTAAAGATGCCGGCTTAACAATTAATCTTGAAAAATGTCATTTCACCCAGCGAGAGGTGGAGTACTTAGGACATGTCGTCAGCAATAATGGAATCCGTAAGAAGCTAGAGACTATGCGAGCCATTAGAGAATTTCCAGTCCCCAAAACAAAGAGGGACCTCCAGTCATTCCTCGGCTGCTGCCAATGGTACTCGTACTTCATTGAGCACTTTGCGACCAAAATGGCACCACTTTACAAGCTGACCGGGAAAAATACCATTTACGAGTGGACTGAAGTACATCAGCAGGCCTTCGATTACTTAATCGCTGAACAGGAAAAAGACGCATTTTGCAAGGAGAAATTGGACTTGATCAAGTCCAAGAAGACTACGGTATTCCGCGTTCAAGACGGGATGCTACTGAAGAGAATTCTACTGGAAACAAAAATTCCAGTAGAAGTGGACCAAGAAGATCCATCTTATCCTCGGGGAGTCGAGGTTGGATCGATAAAGAAGAAAGGGCTGGTGGGTACTACCTTTTGGTATGATTCACACGCTGAAGTCTTGGAAAAAATAGGCTCAGCACAGCTAACGGGATGTGCAGCGACACTACCCAATGATAAAAGCGCGCAAGACGTAAGACTGGACCTGGCCTGTTCAGCAGCAGATAAGAGTCCACAAACCATAATCAGTAAGAAGATGAAGAACCGGATCGAGAAGAGCCAGAAGAAAGGAAAAGTTTTGCTAGTCAAAACCAAAACCTTAATGAAGAAAATTCATAAAGAGGAACGATGGGTTCCAGTGATTCCCAAATCACTACGAGAGAGAATCCTCAAGATGTTCCATGACTCCCCAACAGCTGGACATTTAGGAGTGAAGTCCACGCTAACAAAAATCAAAGACCGTGTCTATTGGGACGGTATCAATAAAGATATTCGAAAATACTGCAAGCAGTGTAGGATTTGCCAAGAGTGCAAAGACTCAAATCAACACCCGTACGGAATGATGAAATCCACGGAACCACCGACCCATGTTTTCAACACAATCCATTGTGATATTTGTGGGCCTTTACCAAAGACGGGAGGTGGAAGACAGAATGAATATATTCTCGTCGCTGTGGACACACTGTCCAAATGGCCCGAATTCTTCCCAATGAGAAATGCCAACACGACCACTATCCGCAAGATTCTCACGAGAGAAATATTTTGCCGTTACGGGCCACCGTCAGTCATCGTTACCGAAAACGGATCGCAGTCCTGCTCGGAGATCTTTGAGAATCTCTGTAAGCAATGGAATATTGAGCACAGGAAGACAATCCCCTATCATCAGCAGTCAAACCAGTCGGAAAGGGTCATGGTGACTCTGAAACAAATGCTGAGGTGCTATGTGTCTGAGGATCAAACCTCTTGGGACGATAACCTGCAGTACTTAGTCCTGGCACTATGTACCACGCAGCACTCGACCACAAGGTTGACTCCAGTTATGTTAAACTTGGGAAGGGAAATTTCGTTTGCCTTTGATCTAGAGCGCTCTAAATTTGAAGAATGGGATGAGGCAACCCTAACCCAGGAAATGAAGTTACTTCCGGGAAAGCTCAGTAAAGCCACTAAATACGTCCGAGAAAACATCAAGAAGTCTCAGGAAGACAACAAAAGACGATACGATGACAAAAGGCGGCCGCATGACTTTAAAACCGGCGACTTGGTTCTCATGAAGCCAAAAAGAAGTCTCAAAAACTTCTTAAGTCGTGGTTTGGCCCTTACAAGTTGGGGAAGATCGAAAATGAACTTACATTTGAAGTGCTCGAAGTTGCAGACAACAAGTTTGTCTGTTTTCGGCACGTTGTGAGCTTAAACACTTCATCCCAGAGGACCGGGACGAACCAGCTGCTTCTCAGCAGCACGACTAATATAAATTACTTTGCATGATCCACTTTGCATGACTCGGGAAAGTCGAGGAATGATTATGTGGTGGCTTCATGCTCATATCAAAATAAAATACTCGGGCAGCCGAGGTGTAAACGTCACAAGAAATAAACGTGGACGTGAGGCAAGAGCCAGTAATGCTTATATGAAGCAGAGGACTATTTAGAAGAAGAAGACTATTTGGAAGAAGAAGACTATTTAGAAGAAGAAGACTATTTAGAAGAAGAAGACTATTTAGAAGAAGAAGACTATTTAGAAGAAGAAGACTATTTAGGAGGAGAGGACTACTTAGAAGAAGAGGAGAGTCCAGCACCGGGGGGCAATTTGAGCGGTGCCATGTAGTACAGGAACGTATGCGTTCCCAACATTTGTTTAACATTTACATTTTGTCTGCAGCAATGCAGTTTGGTATTTATTTTGTTGTTACTAGTTAAGTAGCGATTAGCATTTATGTCCAATATTCGTTTCTAGCTTTTGTTTGTATTTGCTTGTAAGTCAAGTTCAAGTTTACTTCAAAAGAGAGTACCTGTAAATAGATATTATGCACTTTATATGAAATATGAGATTATATGATATGAATATGAATTTGGTATATGAATGTAGATACGATGACGAGAGAATGGGAGTTTTTGACTTTCTGTCCATTGACTTCTAGAGTTCCTTAGAGATAACGTCTCTGGGCTTATCGTTAGTAGTTTCATGAGAAATGAATGGGCTTCACGGATGCTGGTGATTAAAGTAGGTAACTCAACCTAGCATTATCGTTAGTAGATTTTGTTCTTCTTCTCTCGCCATCAGTTTAGCGTGTATAAAATTGCTTTGTAGATTTGAGTTGATTCTTTTGCTCAATAAAATAGATAGTTTTTAATTGCTAAATTGAAACTACGCTGTGCTGTGTTCCAATCAATTTTATCGCTGCATAATTTGCCTATCGTGTCATTGCCGTATACTCTGCAGAAAGGGATCTTTCCTGGAGCGTTTCGTTGTGAACCGGACGTGGACAGAGATCAGCTTATCGTAAGATAAAATATATGCATATATTTGGTTTTATTCGCTTGCCTTGCTGTGTAACCGTGTTGTGCATATAGTTCTCTCTATTCCACGCATAAAAATACATACATTCCAGCCGTACACCATTTTGCTCGTCAACCGTCATCATCATCAAAGAAAAATGGAATCGTGGAGTGTGTGCTGCGCTACTTGTACCTTTTATGTGAGGAGTGAAAAGCATTGCCCACAGACAAGAAATATTGGAGGAGCATGTATTCATATTGTATGAGAAATGCACATTACGCCAAATGCTGGAGGCCTTTTGCGTGATCATTGGGAGGCAAGAAGAATGACTGTAATATGCTCCATTATTGATAACAACTGGAAAGACAACCTGGAGCGGGGCACCTAAAACTTTTTGATCACTCTTCCCCTTCTGTTTAGGTCTGCACATGTCTAACATTTCATGTCAAGGGAAAAGTGGTTTAAAGAACATTACTGATTTCAGAATCTTAAGAAATATCATGATGACCATTTCAAGTGTTCATATTATTCAGGTAGCAAGAAAGATATAGCATGAATTGGCGTATGCTGTCTACGTCGGGTCATTTGAGATGATTTCAAAATTCTTTTAGCATGTCGAATAATTCACCCTTTTCTACTCACAATAGTAATAGCCTTCTTACCAGACTGCCTACCCACATTATTCAAACTTGACTCGCATCATCCATTCCATTTTCATTGTGATACGAGAAAACAAAAGAATGATGAAATGCAGGAATAAAGTTCTCGTGATTCAGCTAACACTGATGAGATTTTTTAAAAATTTGGTCCCGGGCATTCGCGTCCTTAGTTGAGAAAAACACTTAAAACATGAAAGGTTTATTTTATACATTTCACCACATACATTTTACTATTACATATGGCTTACATGGAAGACGAATGAACATATTTGTCAAAATAATCATCACAGGGGTTGTCTTCGAATGTGAAGCTTAAATATAGGTATATTGCATATTACTATTACACATGAAGTAAGACGAGAGCGAAATTATTATGAAGCATGTTTTAACGGTAATGACAATTTGCCATTCTCATCATGTGACATGACCGACCATTTTCTCACCTTCCGTTCTAAAAACAACAAAAGGATGAGAAATCCCTGCTTTAATGTAACAGCATTAAAGGAATGATGATATTAAGAAGATATGGAGGGAAAAGCACTGTAATTGTAGAAGTCCTGGAATCACGGATGACAGCTTGACAATCATCCTTAGCGCTTCGCTAAACTCTTATCACATAGAATTTTATCCGTGTTTTCGAGTAAGCACTCTTACACTTGCTTTTATTATTGCTGGACAACACAGGATCATATTTCACTGACAAGGTGTCCCTTAGGCATCTTATGTTCTGAGATTTTAACATTTTTGCGTGCTGCATTTTGAAACAAACGAAGAAATATTCAATTTGTACACGATATGGAAAACTTGTATTATTGAGCGTTAAAAATATAGCCGAGTATGCACATACAAGTAGAAAGTATAGCCGTTTTCAATGAAGGCGGATTATTTATCTAGCAATAATAAGATAAATAACTAGTAATTGCAGTAAACATGGGCGCACATAACATGGTCATTGAACATTCTTAATAATTCAGCAGCTGTCCATTTCAATTAGTTGTTTTGGCTATGTGCATGTTATAATCATCATCGTCATCAAATGCATGCACCAGAATAACGCTATACCCCCTGAACTCAACCCTCCACTGGTTATTTACTTTTGTAGCCCTTTCATTGCTGACAGTGAAACCTTGCTGTTACCGGTGCACAGTGTATGGTTTCTGAAGTTGAAACGAAATACAAGCAGCATGTCTACTTGACGTGATCATCACCATTGTCTTCCCTATTTTCTTTGTTCACAACAGTTCCTGAAAATCAACTCATCCAACAAAACCAAGCGCGATTGTGCACGTTTTAACACATTTCTGCATTAAACCCAACGTTTTCAACTACTTAAACACGAGTGTAGTAAAAAGCAAAAGCTGAACAAAGTTGAATATTATGATTCTGTATATTATGCTTTTCGCGTAGAAGGATGACAGCATGCACTATTCCAAGTAGATAACGTTCTAACTAAATCTACGCGTGCCCTTTTATATCCACCTTTTTGCCTATGCTATTAGGTGTTCACCTACCCAACAAGCTCAGGAAGGGAGACTGATGAGTAACCAGCAGACAATTTCATTTCTTGGTAATTCTGTCCAAAGCACAGGCAATTATCTAAGAACACCAGGCCCTCTCTTCCGAATAAATTTACTGTAGTTTTTATTTGTACACCATAACTCCCATATCGTAAAACCAGCTTGCCCTCACCATGTCGCATGCCATGTGTTTGTTTGAGTAGACATTTCTACTAAAAATTGAAAAAAACGAATATAAGAAGAGTGCCAGTAATAGGAGTCAATATCGGAGATAGTGATGTGATGATCATGTTTACGTAAACTTGGGGTCCTGGCCAGGCAGGCCACTTTTTATATGCAGCCATGTAATGCAGACAGGGACGTGAGAGTGGCGTGTGTTCAATGTGCGATATGCTATACGGCATTTTTCGTACGTGTCATCTGCTTTACATCTGGGATATTGTGCGACAGCGGCTATAAAAGTGAGAGCGTGAATGCAAACTTGGCATTTTTGTCATTTATTGCACTATCGAAACCTTTTTCCTGTCTTTCCTCTTTCATACCACACACAACAACCACGTCATGTAATTCACTTAACCTCTTCTTGCACAAAAGGCATTGTTTTTACATTCATGATATTTGTTGTAAAGAGGAACATAAAGGAAGGAAGGAGGAAAAACACTTAGTCTTACGGTCCAATTCTGTGAAAATGACAGTCTCTTGGTGAATTGATGTTTTATGGAGATGCTTATGTATGGAAAAAGGTCGGCCCTAACTATGGCGCTGTATAAGACAACACGATAAGCAGAGTCGTGCAGTAGTAAAAACACATGGTATAATAATAAAAACCGCAAGAGTACATGTGTACACTTACATAATATTGTAGAATACTCGTATAGTTATAGTTTGCTTAATGCTATTCTTTTCACCGTGTGTAATGTAATCTTCTTCTACATCTTTTTCATAAAAATGAAGAAACAACATTTAGCAAACCTTCCAAATCTTCTGGAAGATGACACCGCGCATATAATGTAGTATGCTGCATCTATAGTAAGTGCTGAACTGATGAGGGTGAGGATAAAAGCTTATGTAATGCAAAAAAAGATTGAATAAATGCTTTTGATATGATGTTACGGAACAAAAGTGGTGACAGGCAAGGGTTGAAAGAGAATGCGGCAGCACGGTACGGCACGGCACTTTGAGCAACTTATTTATCATGAGTTAAAAACAAGAGATTTTATTAGTACCAACTACCACCACACTCACTTCTCTGCCGCACGCACACACGACGACAACGACATTACCATTCCCTGTAAATTGTAATATGCGACACGATTCAAGATGACGATAGCAGCACACAAGGCAGACAAGAAGGAAAACACTGTTGATTTTCATGGGACAAGATCAAAATGCAGATAAGACCTCTTTCCAGATATTACATTTGGTCGCATTCTCTTACGCAACGCACTGAAATGGAAAATTAGGCATGAAAAAAGGAATCCAGTAAAGTGAGAGAGAGAGTAAAGGCAATGGGAAATGAATGAGATTGCAGCATCCAATCAAACTAAAAGATCGTAGGGTAATATAACACACATACATGCATAATAGTAGTGTGAAAAAGACGAAATACTTCTGATATATACTCTACTACCTATGTCAATATATTTTATACCTATTTTATAAAGGAAACAAAAAACCTGCCGACTATTTTACTGCTTCTGGGCCTGTTAAGTTGCCTGTGTGCTCCGTTGCCACTGCCACTTTCAGCTTCACCACTTTGTTCACTCACTTACTTGATGAAAAGAATCCCCATCCATCCCATCAAATTTTGGCACATGGCTTTCCTTCTCTTTCTCTTGTGCTCGCCGAGTGCACAGAGTTCTCTCTCTATAGGTATATTATATTAGTTTCGAGAGAATACAAAAGCAGCAACCCCTCAACTTGTCGCTTTGCTTTACCCGTTCTCGCCGTGCTCTATGCTTTTCAGAGAGAGGTCTCAGCGAACCTTGTCACATTTTGTCACCCAGCTAATTCATTGAAGTGACAACATAAAAAAGACAGATCTTCATAATCAAAAACTCTCCCGAATACATACAACACACGCGCGTCCTATCTTTACTTGTGTTTCCCCATTCTACTACTTATTCCTGTATCAAAACAAGAGAATGAAGGCTCGTTGATGTGTTGGTAAAGTATGTTCGATTCCATCATCGTTGGTCGTGATGCCAGTGTCACGCCTGTTATGTTTTGTGGTAGATCAAAAGAAGTTTTGTAACTTACCTTTGTGTATTTACACACTGTACAATATATAATGAAAATAATTTCCAGGAACCTTAGCGAATGAGTGGATTTCCCCATTTACCATTTTATATTATCCTGAAACGTGTTCAAATTACCTATTCTTCGTATGTAACTCTATTTATACTTTGTCATATCATGGGGATCAATGCCTCATTTGATTCCAGTTTCCTTTGTTCATCATGAGAGACACTTTGACTCCATCATGAGCAATGGTGAAACCAATTACTGATTAATTAATCGGTATATATGCAATTTGTATTCACACAAAAAAATGTAAAAAGTATTAAATCGTGTATTTTGAAAACATTTACATTCGTCTAATTATCCTATTTCAACTTAAGTCAGGTCAGTTTCGAATATGAACTTTTAAAATTTTCATAATCAAACAGAATACTCCATAAATCAACATTATGTTCCAACTTGAGAATCCTGTTGATATGCAAATTACCGAGGACTGTATGGTTCTCTGAAGTACCAAAGGGCCTAAGAACTCAAAGTTAAAGATCAAATGCTTCAATTGACTTGGCTTGGACCATGTAATATCATTACCACCCCCACAGTCTAATGATAAATGAACAAATAAGCAGACGCATTGCAGGTTGCAATTTGCAGCCGTTATGGTTTTGAAACTTTCATCAGTTAGAATTCCTCAGTTCATCCCACTGTCAACTGTGTCTATTATGTCCGTTCATAAAACGTATTTTAAATTTGATCGATTATGGGTTTAAACAGCAACATACGGAAAATCCGCCTGACAAACAGTCAACTTTATTTCTGAAATCGACATGTTCCTCCTTGTTGTCAACATCACTTTCGGTCAGACAGCAAACCAACAATTACCTCTGAATTGAGCCACAACGACCCATATGCTACGAAAACCCCAGCCGAAATGAACCGTGCTACCTTAAAATTATGGGGTGCAAATTGTATCTATAGCAGCCGTCGCACATGCCCGATATATTTTTCCCTGTAGAGAATGGTTCCTTTTGACAGTAAACACATACGGAAGTGGATATATTAAAAGTGAGTTGACTTGACTTAACTCGAGAGTCTCAAGAAGGGGCAGATGGGCATCGTAATAAATTTTGGAAAAGCACTGGGGAGCTTCTTATATGGCTCGCAGGAACAAAGCAGTGCAAGCAGCAGCAGCAAAGAGGGGAAGTTAAGAAACCAAAAGAAGTCTTCCGGATACAAAATATTTTGTTCCGCTTTTTCCTGGTAGAAGTTATGGTAGCTTGCCACCACCACCACCACAATAACTTGCAGCTTAAAAACTTTTTGAGGGCTTCATCACCACTAAACTTTATAGGATGAAATGTAACTTGTAATAAACGGTATGTCTGAAAGGGGCAACTTTCTTCAACAGTCGGACCATAACACACATTTCACTATGGCTGTTGTATCAAACAAGCTGGTATATCTGTATTTCCTCCGCATACGTATTATCAATGTACACGTTTGCTACCCTTATGTTATGTATCATTAAATATGGCATCATATGAAACTGTATAGTATACAAATTGACCCTAAACCTAGCAAATAAATGGACAGAGAAAGGAGGTGGAAGTTGTTAGAGTTGAGCTGACTAAGCGTTTGCTCCGTTATCCATATGGAATTCAAGCATAAATGCGTTTTTTGTTTGGGCGAATAAAGCTCTACTGTTAGCTAGTACACCACAACATCCATTCAAACGTTACGTCACTGACAGTTACTTTCCAATAGACACAAAAAAGGACTGTCATGTGGCATCGCTTTGGCTAGCCCGTAGCAATAACGTCAATTTTAGGCATGTTTTGCGGTACATGGAGTAGCGCAGATGTAAAGACTGACAGAAAAGAACATTATGTGTAGTTCACAGAAAACGGATGAATTCTTTCCCTTTTGTGCTTCCGGACTCAACAAAGTGAATTTTTATAGTAAATACGTGAATACATGCATAACTTCAAAAATGCTTACATTCTACACCGTACCCTGTGGGCAAACTTCTACTCTGTGTGTAATGTCCAATTCCAGGCAAAATAAAGTCATGTTGAAAAGAGAAACCCTCATAATATGTCTAACTTCTTTGTATCTCTGGTAGAATTCCCCTTAGTGGGACTCATTTCTTTCCCATCTTTCCATTTTCTACCACGGTGATATTACCGGTCAACCATTCGACAGAAAAAAGACTGCACATGTCCACATGACATATACAGGACTCAACAGGACTTTGCCCCTATAATTAGGTGTAGTGTAATATGCTTCCTCTTTCACAATAATCAGTATACAAGATCCTTTTACAGAGTTGTCCAAACCTTATATATCATAATGTGACTTTTCACTTCTGATACACATAATATCATATTATCTTCTAAACTCTAGTGTTACTTCACTGATGTGTATACTCTTTTCGACAAACGGAAGCTCAACATATTTGTTTCTACTTGGAGACTGCCACCACACACCGACACACCAAATAGCAGTCAACATTTCTTTGGCACGGGTGTCATACATCCATAATACACTTTTAGTCATGGATCGCCTGCTAGTCTGCTTGCACAATGGCAACCAAGAAAAGGAAGACGATACTAGAATAAATACGTAGAAATTACATTAGATTATCCGTATTTTTCCGTCTCTTCCCCGAAAAATCTATCTCTGTGTATCGTCCCTGCTAAAGTAACAAAAAAAGAGAAAAGGTGGGGAAAAGCCTGACTACTATCATCCTACTTGACTTTCCTATTTATGCACTTATTGTGTGTCTGCAGCCTTGCTGTGCGGTGCGGTATTGCTGGCTCCATGCAGTGATTCTCTTTTCCATTTTTTGCTTCTGCACTTTTTTGTATCGCCTGCTGCTCCCATATTATATGCCTCCTCCACTTCCCTGTGTGTATACATTACTTTCTGCTACTTTTCCATTTGCTTGTCTACATTCAGAATTGGTCTCGGGAGTGAAAGCGAGCTGTGTAGCAAATAATCCGTTGCTCAGAGTGAATGAGGAAAACCAGAGGAGACGGGGATTTTGGATGACAGTGATAGAAAAAGCTGGCTGGAAAGAAAGAGCCCCGCATTATTGACATTATGCTATACATACATATCCTTGTGAGAGTGACAATCCAAACCAAACCATATTATATTAGCCCATCTGCAAAGGATCCATGGTGGTTGACATGTATGTAGTGCCTACGTACAAATGAAAAAAATAATACCACTGTACGAAAATAGATTATAACACTTTGAGCATTCGTGGAAAATAGATTTTTACGAGATGTACATATCTTACGAACCTAATCCTTTTTCACAATAATAAAATGAAATAGGGACATGTCCTAGACCCGTATCAAACTGAGAATGAAAGAGCGAGCGAAAGATACGAGTACGTCAATATTGTAAGTCGCCAGCTGGAAATAAAATATTCCCTGATGCTACCATCGGCTAAAAGTTTCCCGCAGATGACCTAAAATGTTTTCCTCATTTTCTCTTTATATCTCTCGATTCGATTCATAATTTAGGTAAAAAGCTGTAAATAATAATTTTCCACGTGATATTAAACAGACAGTGAAAGTGTTGGTGAGCAAAATAAAAATTTGATTATATTGGTTTGGTCACTCTCATAGATAGTCAAGTTATGGATACACTCAAGTCCCAAATGCGGGCGGACCTGTAAAAATCTTTATTTACTCATGTTGGCATATATGCATCATGCTTTCATACTGAAACGTAAAAAGTGCTCCTTCGCCTTGCCTCCAGAAAGTTTTTACACAGGAATTATATAAATGCCGATTTCCTATGTTGTTATGGGAATGAATACAAGATTGAATACGATATTTTAGCTTATTTCTTTCTCCCCTTCATTTTCTTTTTTGTCTATCTATCTACATTTTCTCGTTCTCACTTCCTGAAAAGAAATCTCAGTTTTCCTTTTAGCCTCTCTTTTACACCATCACCACAATGATTCTCTTCTCCTCCAGTTTTCCGTTTAGCTTCCGGCAAGCACAGACCAACCACCGCTACTGTCTGTTCTGCTGATAATGATTATGATGAGGATAAAACAGTTGCATCACCTCCACCACCACCAACTCTCCCTCTTTCTTCACGTGCCTCGCGCTACTCTGGTGATGTTTTTGTAGTGAATCATTATGGAGATGATGATAGTGGCAACGGTATTTGTTGATGATGATGACATTGAAGTTTCGCCTTGTATCCTGTAAAGTTGACTAGCGTTTGTCAGAGACAGAATAATGAGTGTGTAGATAAAAGAGTCAAAGAGCAGCTGTATCGGCAGAAAAGTGAAAGGGAAAAGTGCACTTTATTTCTGATGCGATGCAATTCTTCCCGTAGAGTGACGAAAGAAAAGGAAGGGAAAGAATCCCATGCATAAAACATTAGGGAATGCACACATATTATCATTAGAAGAATGGAAGAAAAAAGCCACTACTGCTGCTTCTTCCAAAGTTTTGGTGTGCTCATTCATATATCCAAGTATGCTAATGTGAAATGGGAGTCAGGTTGTAATAGATATAGAAAGGATGTACGCAGGTTTTGTAATGTCGGATTGGCGTCAACAGAGGAAATCGTCCCGTGATAAAAAATGTTCAAACATTATTCACATACTTTCACTCTCTCATCTCATCAACTCGGAAGCTCTAATAGAAAAGAAAGTGCGAGTGAGTGTTTTCTACCACCCTTCAATAAAAGTAATTACGGTAACTTCAACAAGATAAATCTTTGTGTTTAGTCTTTTACACTTCTTGAGCGAGAGCACAACAAATGTTATCGTTCCGTAGGGTGAATTTGAAAAAGAGTTGAGTTTGAGCTGAATTGATTTGAATAATTTTGACCATTTTCTTCTTAAAATCAAAGAAGTTTCCAGCCTCATGTTGCAGGAATTTTTTATATATGCCAACACTTTTTCTCCAGAGGGTGGCGTGCCTCAAGTTGATTGAGTTTGCTAACATGTGTTTCTGCTGGATGACTAATTGGCAGCTATTTCTCTTTAACTTTGATTTTACCCAATGGGCAGCTTTACAACAAAGTTTTAGGATAATCATTATCTACGGATGCACGTATATTTATAAACCAGTACTAAATAGTATTATAGTTTCTACATTAAATTGATTGTGGATGTTCATAGTAAACTATATGAGGCAAATTTTCTGTTCCTTTCATGTAGATGGAATATATAAAGTTCACATATATATATATAAATACATTCAGGCAATTTATTCATGAACTGAGTCTGGGATCGTCATCAATGAACAAAGACAAGTTTCGAAACTAGTTGCTCACATATCTGCGACGACTAAAGGTTGGAATGTAAGTCAGAAGCACAAAAAGTGAAAGGAAATGTGTGATGTAATGTGTGGACTTGCAACTCCAATTAATTTAATCTGCACCCGGACACAATAAATGAATAGGAATTAGAAATAAGGGAGAAGACAATTTTGGAAATAGGAAAGGAATACCTTGTTTTTAAATGTATATACCTACTATAGGCCATGTAGTAAGAGTAAAACCAAGAGTACTAAAAGTAAATGTACGTGTGTATGAGAGTATACACAAGCAAATGAACCAAGTCACACAACACCACCGTCATACATCTCATAACTCCCTGGCGTATATAAAACCAGGAATTTGGTATTTATTAGGGGAAGTGAAATTCAAGAATGCTTGACATCCAACGCACATGTAGATAAGCATGTTATATTCACACATAAATAAATGCCTGCACCGGGGAGGATGATGTCGCCTCTCCAGTTTGCACTGCATCGTTTTACATATGAATACCAAATCAACCACCACAGGTTTTACTGGAATGTGCATCTAGTTTTCACTTCACGCCTATCCGTTTCAGCGTTGCACATGTTATAATTTCTTGGCCATAGCATCAAAAGCATTTTAGATAAGCATGTATTAAGCATGTATAAGCATGTATTGCATATATTCAACATGGACAAATCCACTTGTTTCTCTGGAGGACGGTGAAATAATGGCCTGAAAGGAAAATGAATGAGGTAAGGCTGGGAGCTTGATTGAAGGGGACCCCACCTGATTTCCACTTAAAACTTTACAGCCGACAAAGTAAAATTTAAAACTAAAAGGTGGAGAGAGATGCAAAATGTGAATGGACGTTTGCCCCTTTCCGTCAGAATCATATAACATTTAGGAAAGCTGAGCACGGTCTAACTTCACAGTTTGTGTTGTGGACGTGCATGGCAAAATTAAAGTACACCTTTTGTTTTAATTCAATTCATTAATAAAAACCAAACTGCAATGAATGATGAAGGTGTTTGAGATATTTCTTTCTATGGCTTTGTTTACACCTGGTCACATTAAAAAATTTTTGTTGGTTTAAAAACAACACGACTAACGTGTATCGCATTAAAAATATTGTGCATTTCTTCATAATCATCATTGGTAAGCTTTTATGCAGTCAGTCTCGCCAAATTTTTTAAATTATATTGTAATTAGTATACTTCAGAATCATCTTTGAAAGAGGAAACAAAAGTTTTGCGGTTCTCCAATACATGTAACTCTTTTCCTAGATTCGCTCCTTTCTTCATCGTTGTCAACGCTCTAGACTCTTTTTTATGTTGTAATGGATGATGAAAAAATATTAGTGCGTAGAGCCTGGCTTGAATGTTTTGTCTGCTCGCCACAAATGATGTGACAAAGCATGTAATTTTAGTTGTAGCTGTCGTTCCCTTAGAAAAGGCTGCTTGTACCGTTTTTGTTACTTTACACGTTGAAATGACATGCAAGCCATGTTATAATAACTGTGAAAGTCTGTGAGAGAATATATACATGAGATTGCACTGGTTGTGTTGAAAAAGTGTCATGTCACACAGTTGGTGGTTAAGCATGTGTAACAAAAGTGCAAGTGATGTGTTTAGGACTCCCTTTTTACTCTCACCAGAAAGGAAGCACATGCATATATGATATTTTATAAGTTTCTCCAAACAACAAGTGGTTCACGCATTACGGAGTTACCAATGAGTACGCTACCGAACTTAGTTCAGCTTCTATATAGGGACATTGGTACATTTATAAGCATACTTCAACACTGATTTAAGTAGCAAAGATACAAGTGAATTTTATTTAATACTCAAAGCACAGCTCTTGTGACTAACTGGGTGTTTGTAACCGCGGCTCATAATTATTCTAATCAATTTAAATATTCGCTAATTCAAAAAATCCTTCTACGATGCCACTGTACTTGAATGGCTTACTCAGGCAAAATGTATGCAGACAATCATCAAAACCCTGTATTTATCGTAACCACCATCTAAAACACATTTTTACCCATCCTGGGACCCACTCATCGCAATCAGTCAATCATGAATCCTGTGTGTGGTGAAGGAGGGTGGCCATGTTCAGGCCAAACCCACCAAGTGAGAGCAGTAAATTCACTTATTTTTTACTCATGACGACGCGACATATCCTCGTTTCCAGCATCAATCGTAGTAACCGTGTGTATATACGACACAGAAGACATCGTTATTGTAGCCCCCTTTTATCATCAAAACACAATTTTATGCACTTTTCTGTTTAACTTACATTAGTTATCTCCCTCCCTGCCCTGGAAAACGGTAACACTTTGAAAATGAGACTGGAAATTGTTCTAAGCTGGCTGATGTAGTATAAGTTATAACCAACATATTTTTCCTATTTTACATCGGTTTATCTATTGTAATATCCACATCCAGTTGCATCCGACACCAGCCACTACCACCAACATAGATAAATGATGGCCAGTCAGGAGGATCCCCAAAGTCGAAATAGTAGTAGTAGTAATAGTAGCATACCTATATCCATTTGTATATAACCAGTAACCACATAAAAGTGGAATGATGATGCTTAAAAGGAGTGGTGGTGTGCGATGATGGTGATGTTTTTGAGTGCAGAAGTCAGTAATCGCTTCACTTTACTACTTTTAGAGCCGAAATGGTCGAGAGAAATCCAGAGCACTACCACATATACGACAGTATAAAATATAATGTGCACATACTAACACCAGAAAAAGAGAGAGCAATATTTCTGGAATAGCCAACGAAGAGCATTTAACATTGAATTGAAATAGAAGAGGTAAAGAGATGTAATGTATAGGCCAACTACATCATCGTCATGACGCTATCATGATGATGATCGCTAACCCTAGACCAAGATCAAACCTAAAGAACCAGGCCAGACCACCAGAAAAGTCCTAATAAGTGTAAAAGGAGGAGTAGCACATTCTAACGAGAACACTTTCTGTAACTTGTATTTTACATCATCACATCACTCGTTCTATCTCCTGTAAAGCAAGTGAAAGAGAGCCCCAACCTACATCATAATGATATAAGCAAATCTTTGGAATAGGAGTCTTTTTTATATTATGAATGTATGAATTCAGGGTGGCTGGATAAGGTTACATGCAGTTATCATCATGACTCTCATAGCCTTGCTGATGATGTGTAATTGTTGATCTAGAAATCCAGCATAATATTCATTATGTCCATATTCTTCAGTTAACAATGAGAGGTTTATACTTTAAATATCTACATTCATTGTTCAACGCGAGTATTGCTTATAATATTATTGTGGAACAATCGCATAACCCGTTCCTTCCTGCTCGAAAAAGAATTTTGAAGCTCACATAATAAATGTAAGAAAAATTCTCAGTACATACTTTTCACGATTATTACACGGCAAGAAACGAAACTGTGAAAAGACATATAAAGCTGAATCAAGGAAAAGCTCAATAAATGAATGGATGTGTAGGAATGACTGGTACGGATGGATGGAACATGAGTCGGTCAGATAGAAAGAGAAGCAAACGAGATGTGAAACCGAAAGGGGTTACATTTTTATAATACTTAACAACAAGTCTTTTTGTAGTTTTGGCTCTTTTCCTCCTACATCACTACGCTCTCAACGCAAACAATGCAATTCAATACAATTTTGATGATGTAAGCCTGCCTTTTTCAAGACATATCCGTTTCACACTCGCACAAACATGGAACCTCCAAAAGAAGAAGAACAAGTAGTAGGAGCGCGAGAATGGAAGCATCATCATTATCAAGAAAGTAGAGGAACGTGTCGCTTTCCCATAAAAGATTTAAGGACAGGCCCCAAGACACCAGCGCATAAAAACTATCTCGTCACACTCAAATTCTCTCTACTACATCACCACTGGTGCTTGATGCACCACACCATCATTTCTACTCCTTGCTTGTAGAGCTGCCCATCATTAAACCAAACAAAAAACTTCTTCACTTTACTTTTTTCTCTCCTTCCAAGCCAAACCACTACTCATAAAAAGCAAAAAGAGAGAAAAATTTGATCTTGTATGATACACTATACTTACAACGTACAACTCCGGCTTCGTGGTCTTATGACAGTCCAAAACGAGACTTTTTACCCCAACTGTTTTGCCACGTAAATAAACTAGTCCAACTTTGCACACAGGATATTCGTTACTAGTGTTAAACCCGACCCGGACATCACCATTATATTTTTCCATTACTATTATTTCATGTTTATGCAGTGCGTTTTTGTTCACTTATTCTTAAAACGTATTAGTCCATCGCAGTTTGATTCATGGATTCATGATGCTGTTTCAAACCATCATTTTCCTTTTCTTCCTCTGTCACAACATCACACCAAACAATATCCCGTCATCCTTTATTGTGCTTTTTTACCTACTCACTCGCCCTTTTTCTTTCTCCTTGCTTTTTTGTCACGCTCTGTAGCTTCAAGAAAATGAAAGATAATGCAAGAAAAGGATGCTGTCTAGCTCACTTGTTTCTTTCATCACTATTATCAATTTCGTCGCACTTCTTTGTATGTATTTGATAAGTACTACAATGTCATGAATCTGGGAAAAACTAAACACAATTCCATCTAATGTCTATGTATAATCCGTGTTTTGGCATTTCTCAAAAATAATGTAGAAAACCATAATAATTTGAACCAAAAATATAAAAAAGCAATAATTCTCAATCAAAAGTTCTTGATTCACAATATAATCCAGAAGTATAATATACGACATAAGAAAAGATTCAATTTAAATTAAATTTTCAAAGAACATTCAGCAAATCGATTTATATCTTTCCTTTTATATTATTTTTGGCGATTTTTTGCTACCTTAACCAATATGCAATGCAAAGCTTGATGTTGTCAAGTGTCAAGTGTATGTTTATTTGTACGTTATATGCGTTCATAACAAGTAAAGTACACATCGATAATGGTATTGAAGGAGAATAAGAACATGCAAGTAATAAGGTAATCACAATATAATATATAGAGAATATATAAAGACAACTCGTTATCGTTATTATAGTCATTCTCTTCAGCTCGACAATATTTACAACCACTCAGTATCAGCAAGGTTTCTTGATAACCGGAAGTTATACTCACCTTAAGAGCTCTTGCACTTTCTTCTTTGCTTACCACTTGAAAAACAAATAATAATAATAATGATATAACAAACGGTATTGTCAAATCTTGTTGACTCAAGGAAGTCAGATAAAAACACTTTAAAATAGAGAAAAAGAGCAAAGGAAAAATACGGATTTGATTGGTAGAAATATTAGAATCTGGGGACGCTAAATCTTATAAAAAGAAGCTAAATATTTTTGCATTAACGAAATCATACTTTCTTTGGCAAATGTCAATGTATAGCAATAGTAACGTTGCATTTACATTATCTGAATCTGTTGTATGTAAATCTTAATATTGTTCTTTGTCGACAATCATCATTGTCATAACTCTGTAAACTCGAGAGAATGCCATCACATAGTATAAGTTATAAGCAAATGGCTATTACAGAGCAGGAAGCAGTAATCGATAAGAAGAGTTGAGAAAAGTAAGAATATTATTAATCATAAAATTGGCCCAACAACTTGGGGCATAGTTCAGTTTTCACAATGAAGCAACCATTATATAAACGAACAAAAATATCACAGGGAAAAGAGTAGAGAGACAAGGAAAAGAAATTGAAAGAAAGGATGAAGGTTTTTGCCTTCACTAAAGTGTAATGGATATATACAGGCAGTGGAAATGGAAAAGTCAGAAGAGAAAACCTCTCCTTTGTAATTTTTCCATGTTACAACATTTATGCACATATTTCTCGCTTGACGAAATCATCTTTACATTTCATTTTCAGAGATAAATTTTCATCGAATGAAAGGGAAAAGCTCCCACGTAAAGTTTCTGCTGATAGGATTGTTCGTGCGTGCTTGATACTGCGCTGAATTGTATAAATGATAGATGCCGTAAGAAAAGAACTGTGGAGATCACGTTTGCTATCAAATAATCCATTCAAAATGAGAAGTATACTGATGCGACGAAAAAAGGAAAGGGAAGCTCCAACAGACTGACTGGAAAGTAAACTGAGAAAAGGCAAATCATCATCATCGGTATCATCAACACAATAATCATCGTCTTTTCTTTCCGACATGATGCATATACATGTCGGCACTGTACTTTACACAAGAAATTGGCCTCTACCGCTTCGCTGGTACGAACTTCCACTCACCACCACCGCTACTGCTCTTTTTTACGAGCTGTCCTATCAACATGGTAATCATCGTGATTCAGATTTCAACTTGAGATCAAATGGTATAAAAGTTGATGTGCTCCCCTTTCTGCTACCGCGCACATCTCCAACAACCCTCATCTTCCTCCTCGTCCTACACCTTCAATCAATATTATCATTATTATTACGACAGCATTATGCATACACAACATCAATTACCCTCTTACAAAAAAATTTCTCAAGTTAAACTAATTTTCAACTTTTCGCTTTTGATCGAGCCAGTTCTACTGAATGGAAATAAAAAGGAGTCGTTGAAAAACATAAATATTGCTAGTTTTGACTGCAGTAGTGTGGAATAACACGACTTTTTGATTGTGTTTTTCTTCTTTGCTTTTGATTTGGAACTTGTACCGTAAAAATTTTTCCGCTGAGTATTTTCTTACAGATCTCAGTCAACTCTAAAATGCGTATACATTGATATTAAATAGGTTCATTTGGATTACAATGTTGATGATGAAAGCAAAAATGAGAAAAATGTGAATCTTGTCGATAGTATAAAGAGACAAATATTATGCTACAACCTGCGTCTTCACAGAAATCAACTCAGCAAAAGAAATTCCAAATTAGATATAATGTTCATGTTTTCGTGTGCGTCGGAATACTTTGTGAATTCCTGAATTTGGATTTAAATTTTTCTGAGGTCCTGCAAAAACTGGGAATTTGTGAAACACCAACAAATCATACGATCTTACAATGGTACTCCATTCATATATACAATATATAGTTATCTTTGAAACTTGGTATATCTTCTTGGTTGGTACATACGAACAACTTTGGCTGTGAAGTGGTTGAAAGAGATATAAGAACCAGACTGAGCAACTTTTGCTGTCTGTACAAACTTACAAAGTAAGTAAATATTATGAATTACTGGTATATTAACATCTATCGTCTTGTATTATTCACAGTCCTGTTTGAACACCATCAGCAGCATACTTGCCACCAACACTATTCTCCCAAAACAGAAGCAAAATTGAGGCTCATTATGATACTCAAACAAGGACCTGTATAAAGCCAACTCAAACAAAAAGCATATCAGAAAAAGTTGAGCCCACAAAGAGTTAAAACAAGAGAGACGAAATATTCACTCCTTTATTGAGCTCTGTTGGACACTTTAGATGCCCACTTACTGTATGGGTAGGTAGGCTCCTAACATGTGAAATATTCATTGGTAATAATAACCATGAAATTCCCATCAACGTAATGCTGCAACTTATTGTAACTTATCAAATCCATCACGACGTCGGCTCGTATCCAGCTCCACTCGTGCTGCTAGTTCGTGCTTTAATGATAATGATATTTTTTGTACATTTTCTTTTCTTCTCCACAAAAATATGTGGAACCGTGAACATGAAAATATCAAGGTAAAAATCAAGCAGCTCAGCAGATCTAATATATCCATCATCTAAGAAAATGAGAGACGGAGAGTTTCTTTATACGCAAGTGATTATATGCATGAAGAGAAAAAGTACATAGTTCAAAGCTTCTCCGTCCTGCGTACATTTATTTGTAATGGAGAAAGGAAGATTGCCATTAATGGGATTCTTGATCAAACACTGTCTAAAAGTTGGATTTTTCGCTTAATTTTCTAGTTGGGTTGCCATTCTCGATTTTCATGAATACACGAGGTAAAATAAGATGTGAGAGAATGAATTTTGACCAATCCTTCAAGAAGAAATTATTCAAGAGTATTTTATTTACATACAGACTGCCGCCGTTGCTACTGACTGGCCTATAGTTTGAAATAACTAGCACTTGTTTCGTGTTTTGGTCTAATGGTCTGGTCAATTACCACATCTTTTTGGGACTGGTATTCCAAGACGGGCGGACGGGTGGTCCTGCTGCTAACAATTATTTGCTCTTTTCTTACTACTATTATTATCCGGCCTACCTACATCAATACGTGCATGGGCGAAAGAGAAAAAGCTTATTATTATACAGTAGCCAAATAATCTCGTTTTCTTTTCGCAATTAAAATGCCAACACGGTAGGTATCAACTTTGTTCACCACCTATGGACATATCTTGGGACATTTAGATTCACTTCATTGAACGCTTATTCTTGGCTTTCCCCTTTTGATTTCAAGTACTAAATGAGATTCATAGTTTTGTTGCTAACAAACTAAAACTGTTTTCGTTTTCCGTGCTTATTAGTTAATTTGTTTAAAATCAAGTACTTGTAAATAAGCATATCACGATTAAGACAAGCTTAGGCATTTTTTAGAATTTTGTTTTTCAAAAATATGTATAAAGTAGGTATGGATGTTTTCGAACGTGCCTTGAAGCATTCAGTTACAGATGACACGTATTCATTTGCTTGTGTTGTATGTATGCAAATATTATTGCGCAAACAAAGATATTTAAATGACAAAAATGAAAAAAATGTATAAATATTCCCCGTAAATGAAAGTTAATCTTAAAGTCGCATCACAAAAATTCCTCCATAGAACATAAGAAGCAACTTGTCAAACTTGATTTGATCTTATATAGGAATGCATCTAGAAAAAAAGATTCAGTCTTGTAACAGGACTTATCTGTATCTTTGAATATACCAGCAAATGATAATCATCATAGAGGTATCAAAATCAAAGGACTCTAACAAAACATCACATTAGTACGGTAACTTTTTGTTACGTTAATTTGCAATTATGTAGCAGATCCAACTGATAAACCTTCATCGTAAAAGTGGGAATATAAAATGCTTTCCTTTCCCAGAAGGAATTCTAAATCACTGTTTTACTTGAAGTTTTATATGAACTTATCTTGTGTTATGAACGCATTAAATACTTAGTTTTATCACTGACTCGTGATGCACGCACTAACCTTAAACCCAGGCTGGTTCTTACGCACAGGCTTGTCATTGACTCTGTCATTTGTACAAACTTAAAATGAATTAGTCGACATTAGGAAGGGAAACCATAGAGGACAACGATTATATTTCTCTTTGAAACAAGAATATCTAATGTTCATTTTTATTTAGCTCAACAATTCGTATTCGGCAACCGATTTTTTATTAGGAATGAATCGGTTTTCATAAAGCCTGTTGAAATGACTGTGCAAGCCTTGTGTATATAATATTGTAAGGATATCAAAATTGAAATATATTATGCATTATGTATAAATATCGGAAAAGTGTGTCTTGGAGAAAATTGAAGGGGCCGAGATGTAAACGCTGAACAATTTAATAATAGGAAAATAGTATTCCGATTGTGATGGGATGTGGTACAAAATAGTTATGTATGAATATATTTTCTCAAGCCGGGTTGCTGGTTTCCTGCAATAAAATGTACATGATGAAGCATATACTAGTCAGCATTGAAATCCATATTCCCTGAGGGAAATTTGCTTTCGTTTCTGTAACGTAAGCAGTGCGAAGAGAAGAACAGAGCTTTTGTTGCAATGAAAAAGGAAATTCAATGGTTTTGATAATACACTTTCACTTGTAGCTTGTGTCTGTGGAAAGAAATCAATTTGATTTCCAGTTCTCGACCGAGCTTTAAGTAAACATTGAATAAAGTACACACACAGAGGAACAGGCACACATTCAAGAACATAATAATAATAATACGAGAAGGAAACCATTTTCTTCTAGGTTTTGCAAGAGAAAAGGAAGCAGAAACAAGTAGCACTACGTAAGGTCCCCTGAGCTTAAGCTCAAGCATCAGTTTCCCCGAAAATACGGGAAATGCAGAACAAGCAGAACAGAAACACTTTTCCTATATCCGAGACAAGCAGAGAGACACACATTTTTATTTCCTCCTTTCTTTTTAGATTTTTCCTTTCCCCCGGTCTCTGGATGAAGGCAGAATTGGGCCAAGAACGGAACAAAATAGGAATTGGGGATGGACGATGATGATGATGGCTGGATCTTGGATGAAAAGAGAGAGAGTTCAACTGTTATTTCACTCGGTTGCGTGCGTGCTCAGTCCGTGATAAAAGCTAGAAAAGAAAATACACTCTTGCCGCACCACACACACAATGCTTTCAGTTGATAATAGTTGTGTAATAATACAATGCGGAATTTGCTACCGGTCACACAACGGGAACGGTCAAGCAAGAAAACCCCAATCTATTCTTACTTCCTTTTTTCATAAAAACTTCACATTTTTCAAGTGCATGTCCTCTATCTCTCATTCTCGCACTTTATTTTGTTCCCGTATATGGACATTCCCAAAGTTAAGCGCATTATAGATCAACAGAAAGAAAATCAAATTCAGTGAGCAAAAGAAACTTTTCTTTGTAAGAAAACGAATTGTCCATTTTTTAGAAAAGGAATAAGAAAATATAATCGCTCGCTCACGCTCACCAGAAAGAGAAGGACGGCCGACTCACACGACCAAAGCCCATTTCACTTCATGTTGAAATGGGGAGAAAATTTGTAAGAAGACGACAGTAAGTAATCCTAACATCCCGCAAGTATAAAAGTGCTCTATCCTTTTATGGGATTAATTCATGTTGTCCTGTGTCGGCTCACTCTCCGCCAACTACAACTCTCAAAAGTAATTTTAACTTTTATTTCTGTGCACAATACTCAAAACTCGTATAAACTATATAGTAAAGTGTATAAAACGATAGCATAGTTCTACACTAGAACTTGCGTACGTTTTTATCATAAGTCGTTTCTTAAAAGAGAAAAGTTGAGCATCATTACTCATTTTTCAATTAACCTGCACAAGTCAGCTTAGCTGATAATTAGAATATTCATTGGCTAAAAGTATGTCTAAAACAAGAAAGTATTTGTCTCTTCCAAGTTTCACCATCATGCAGAAGGCAGCTGTAATTTGCAAAAGAATTAGTGTTGTCAAAACATATGGAAAGTAACGTGGCTCCACTTTACCACCTTTTCCGTCGTCATCATCAGTCTCGTGTAATGTAATTCAGTAGCATGTGTAACGTAATTGAAGTCAACATAAATAGTACACAAGTCAGGCACTTGTCGACATAGAAAGCAGGAAAACATGCCAACGATACAAATTTGCTCGGTGCTCTCTTTCTCTTGCATGTTTTCCAGTTGGGTCTCATCCTCCATTCATGAATGACTAGGCAAGGAAAACATTAAAAAAGTAACATAACACAGAGGAGTCTACTAGCATAGGAAAGCAGATAATACAGACATGTTTTCCCACTAACTTGCACAATCCCTTTCTTTATGGCTCGTTACTTATCAGCATACTTACATTTAACATTTATACTTGAATTTTGTTTTTGTACATTATATACCAGTATGCATAGTTAGTATTTGTAAATGGCGACGTGAGAATGAAAATGTTGATGGTGCTCATCCTGTGAGGATGGAACTTATTTTGCTTTGCAATGCACAGTTCGGAGGAACATAATACCTTCTGGATCTAGGCGTCTCTTTTTGCTCCATTCCTGACATCCTCACTTACTCACATTCATTGTAAAGTTTGCCTTGTGTTGCTGCTAGATTTAATGTAGTTTTTCCTTTCCAGAAGAGTGAGGAGATGATGATTTTATGAGAAGGAAGTAAGGATTTGAATCGCTTGCCTGCGTTCTGGAAGAAGGGAGCTCTCTCTCATAAAACCTTTACCACCAGCAACACAATATAGGAGCATCTAATCGTGTATGTGTGTACGAATGTGAATTTTGATCCATGAGACCACGACCAAAATCATTGATGATGCAGCCGACGATCATGCTGATGATTATTATCATTCCAACCATTTGAAGCAAGCACTCAACCTTGCCAGTAGTATATTATAAGCTCTTTCTCGAATAGGCTGGTAAAAACTGGCTCAGAAGCACCATGCCACCAAACGAGCTATTCGTCAGAATCGCTTACGATGAAACAAGGCAAAAGAGCAAAAAAGTACTTTAAAAAAAACTGTATGGTGGTGGTGGTGATATGTTGGTTGTGGAGGGAGAAAGAAGCAAGGAAGCGTGATTCCCATCACTCTCTCTCAACAAAACCCGATATCTCCAGCTCATTCTTATTTTATATTCCTCCCTTCTCTATAACTTGTCACTGGCTGAACTGCACCAGTGAACTTGTTCGCCTCTTTAACTCAGCTTCTCACTCCTCAAATTCCCTCCTTGCTCCATTCCTCATCGTCAGTATTATCATCATCGTTACTTTGTTGTTTTTAGTTCTTAAGGATGAATGGTAAGCTACACAGTCGACAGGCAGGTAGACGGCTGACATTCACAGTGTGCCACATTGGTTTGTCATATCATTCTACTTGATCACTGGTGTGGTAATACCAACCTGGTTTTCCATTGTGTACTATGCTGGTTAGTGTAGTTGTCCGCTTCTCGGTTGTTCTAAACGTAACGGCATCAGTATTCTTTAGAGAAATGACGATCTAAAGCCCATAATCACATCCCACACGCTCATAATATTATGTCAAGAGGAAGTTTGTAGTATGTACTAAGTGCACTTGGAAAATATTATCCCCGACCTGTAACGACTTTGCGAAGGAAGTATCAGAGATGTTTTGGTACTTTACATGAAATCTAGGTATCAAGTCTCTTGATACTATGGAACGGGAAACGAGTGAAGTGGCTCCGGGTTTCCTGTTTAGACAGCGTATGTTCTATATGTACTATAATTTTATGAAACAAAAATATATTATACTTGTAATACGCACACCGGCAAAAGCTTTCGATAAGAGACTAGCGTAGAATAGTCTTATAGCGTAAAATGTCCAAGTTTCCTCCCGTCCCAAACCAAGTTAATAAATATAAAAACCGTTTATGATGATCTGTTGTAATGCAGACCTGCGTATCTCTACCTATATGTTGATGTACTTAATCCTGAAGTAGGACTTGAGACTTAAGTTGCTACCGAGGGAGTCCACACGTACAACGTAATAGACTAGGTATGTTGAATAGAGAATACCCAGAACAGAAATTTTCTCATGTTCTTGTTGTTTTACATTTTTCTCATAAGATGAATGCTGGTTGGTGTCAACATTATCATCAAGCTTTTCGAGGTATGATGATGATCATCCAACTCGTCGACATTTAACACGTAATCTTTACACAGATTTTAGCATCATCTGCCCGAATGTAATGCTTGCGTGAAATCCATGCATTTTTGTATAATACTGTACCATATAAAATTGCAATGTTTCTCTACTGCCCTCGTTGTAAAAAGACATCTAACGATGCAGGGCAATACAGCCAAAAAAGATGATTTCAAGTAGAGTGGAGTGGAGAGGAAAAGAACCCCAGAAATACTACTTGTACAAGCATCATTTGAGTTGTGGTGAGGGATTTATTAGACAAAAAAGTGCATTTTTGCCACACTCAACTTTACTCATACTATTTCAGCAAATTGCTGCCGCAAAATTCAAAGATCATATATTTCCGTGCACGGGACCAGTTTTTATTTTTAAAATCATTTTATAGCCCAAAATACAGAATTTCAACATTTTCAAATTTCCTTTTTATTATAAAAATGATCAGTTACTAATTTGGCATAATAATGAATTGACGTAAGTTTTTAATTCGACCTTCTTGTTCCAAGTATCCAGAACTGTGTATGGGACAACATGAAATAATATTTCATTTTGGCTTTTACAATAAAAACAAGGATGGTGGTACTTTTGTTGGGTGTTGAGTAACCTCGTCATACAAGTCAAAAATCAATCCCCTTAGGTTTTGTCGGTCCTCCGATCAGAACAAAAGGGCATGAAAAGGGTTAACTTTCGGCTATTGTTATTTTGACCAGAAGTTGTGGCATTAATAATAATTGTTGTGGCCACTATCAAAGCAAGTGATACCGACAAATCTTATGAAACAAGAATCCCAGAAAAACAAGCACCACCAACCAACCGACAAAGCGTAGACGCCAATACTCTTTGAAGACCCAATAAGTCACGGTGTGCTGAAACAAGTAGTCACCGAACATTTATGATCATTATGGGCTCCTTAATGCCGTTTTATTGAGGAAAGACATGCTTATGTTTCACGCAAACAAACGTGAACATCATCAAAATCATCTTTCACAGCACATTCCAAATAAAATATTGCCTTGTTTTTGGTGTGGTTTGTCTACTGTGTCCGGCATATAAGCAGGTTAATGTGTTCACAAGTAGTTGTTCTTGATTTTTCGTAGTTGCACGAACTGGTGAGGAGCATTAGTAGTTTGAAATTCTAATGTAATATGCGCAGCCTGAGGAGAGATAAACTTGGGGAATTTTTACAGCAGGCCTGTGAAATAAATTCCAACAACGCGTACAATTGTCCACCATACTATTGTAGTTTCATCACACACCAATGAGTACACGAATATCATATATCATCAACCATCATGATGATGATTTTGGTTATGGGATTCCAGTCAGTTATGTTAGTTGGTATTATTCTGTTAACTGTAGATGTTCTAAAGTTATATTATTCAAGAATACGGGACGAGGGTGAGAGACCATACTAGTAAAGTCTACTTTTTAGATGGTCTAGTTAGTTAAAGTAAATTCCAATTGCACGGTATAGTCTGAATTGGTTGTCGAAACTGCAGTAATACGTACGATCATGATGATGTATCTATATATCGCCTTTATATTAGAACATGCTATAATACAATTTTTAGTAAAATTGGTCTAAAGTTTACGAGAAATCACAGATTTTTACTCTAAATAACCAGAAAATGCATAACAATTAACACGCTAGATCAGTAGTCACCATCACTGGTATAAGACCATCGTGAGTACGATATGACGATCATGATGATGATGTAGATTCGGTCCTTCAGAAGATTTTATTAGCAGACATTGAACATTATGATGAGCAAGGGAGACGTCCTCTTGAAACCTGCAAATACCTAAAATCATCACAGGGTCCCATATATCCCGTCACCACAAAGTATCAATGTTAAATTGAGAAAGTTGAGCACACTAGAAGGAACGATATTTCCTTTCTGAGGTAGTTCACAGAACTGATGTTGTAATATTATTGTCTTTATACATGTAGTAAGCAGATAAAACTTTATACATGACACGGACCTGTTCCCATCATCTTGATCGTCGTAGTGCCTCTCTCCTGTTTATGTACCGATACGTCCGACATAAAAACTGGAAATGCCATCAAACCATCAAACCCTCCATCAAAACCCAAGTTTTATTGCAGTCATTCCATTCGGCCGCACGACGACAACATTCGAAAAGAAAAACGTAGCTTACATAGGTATTATAATCGCTCTTGCAGTATCATCACTTTACCATGTCATACCATACTAGGCAAACCGTTACCTCTACTTAACCGTTGCCGTGATCATTTCAAAAGAACTTTGAACAGGATAATAAGCTAGCATCGCCCCAAGAAAGAATAACATAGATCCACTGAACGTTCAATATATAGATTTGCATTTTACTAAGACCCATTACCACGTTCTAAAAACATCCTCTATATGTCCATTTACTACTCCCAACCGTTTACACAAGTTAAATATGTTGCACACACGACCCTTTTGCAAACTTTGCAGGGAACCTATTCATCTTTCGTCAGTGAAATTCAGTAAGAAAAGTGTTCAAAAAGCGTTCTAACGTCTTGCTAAAGGTTACGCTAAGCGTATATGACGCTTACAAACACGTTGTCTGCTTTGTATAGTAAAAACTAGAATCAAAGCTACTATTGTTCTCTTTGCTATTGTTCTAAAGTATAAAGTAATAAAACCTGATATGATGAACTAAGATTGCAATTTGATATGTATTCATTCATGTAGAACTGAAATTTATCCCTCACCCTATTTCTGTAAAAGTCCAGAAAATAATAATAATACACATCAAGAAATTTGTATAAAACAAAAATTCAAATGTTTGCACATTGTGATATAATCATAATTTGAACCATTAGGAGTGATTTTTATGAATGTATAAACATATTTTTAAAAATAAAAGTGATGTCTTGATCGGATTCAGAGGTCAAAAAAGGATGAACAGAATGGCAAGAGCCACACCACATTCCGTTGAATGTCAATGTCAATCTCTTAAGAAAGGCCTAATAAATTGGATGCTGGGTAGTTTGTAGATCGGATTTGTTTTTGTTTAAACCACCCAAAAGGCATGTTGACTATATTTATAATACATTCAGCATATATGTTGGCTAATGTTCCTTCAGGACATCCCATCAGTTTACCATCAGCACATGTCATTTAGGGGAGCGGAATAAACGTGAGTAGCATTCCTTTCGAGTCAAGACTGAGTCATCATCAGCAGCATAGCAGTTTGGAGACTGGACCGTCAAATGGGTTTAGCTACAATATGCAGTAAGCTGCTGCTCGGAGCAAACATGCAATGCAAGTAAAAGTTTGGAATGCTCTTCTTGTGTATAAAACCCGCCCGTATAAAGTAATCCATAAAGGAATTTCCTTCAAACAACATCTATACACATGAGCATTCAAGGAGGATGACCAAATTCACAAATAGTTGAGCCTGGGCACGGAATGCGTGCAAGATAAACACTGTATAGATTGTAGATGTGCCACACTCACTTGCTCGCCTGTCGTCATTGTGGTAAACGATATATCGATAGAAAAGGTTGAAAAGGGTCTCTCCTTTCGTGTGCTTCATTCTATGAAAAAGAAGCACATGCCATCATGGGTCGTAGCAGCCGTTGTTTGGCGGAATGGAGGATACTCGATATCTATCATGTCCAGAGAAAGGATCTGTTTCCATTCCTATTATTCTAATAGAAGCAGAGTACCATAGGGTAGGAGGAAAATGGCATATTGTCCACCTAATATTATTTGACAGAGAAAGATGGAAAATATGAAAAGTGGTCGGCCGGTCGTCTGCCTGTCGGTTTTGGTTTCGTTTGCTTTAGTCTGCATTACAAATGAGTGAATAAAATATCAACCTACATATCCATCAGAAATACGATCCTGTAAGCAAGCCAAGCCAAAAAGAGAAAGAGAAGGAAACCTAAGTAATTTTACATGCCAGGCACGTTAGCAATGCGTACTGGGTTGATCGTCCCTTTCTTGTTTTTGGTACCGCTGTCCTTTTTTGACTCACACTTTGCTGTGCCATTGTACTGTTTGTCCCTTTCTGTAGTTTTCGTTTCGCTCGAATGTCGCAAAGTTGCCATTTCCTTTGATCTAATTAGAGCTGTCAATCAAAAAGAAGCTGAACAATGGATTCGAAGGAAGGAAGGAAGAAAAGTGGTAGCGTGTGTATATACTCCCATACTAAAATTTATTGTTGTTAGGTATGTAGTTGATTTCCGGCTACGTATAAATGCATTTTCCGGTGCAAAACTGGATGAAGGTGAAGGAAGTTTATACGTAGCCGGAAATCAACTACATACCTAACAACAATAAATTTTAGTATGGGAGTATATACACACGCTACCACTTTTCTTCCTTCCTTCCTTCGAATCCATTGTTCAGCTTCTTTTTGATTGACAGTTCTAATTAGATCAAAGGAAATGGCAACTTTGCGACATTCGAGCGAAACGAAAACTACAGAAAGGGACAAACAGTAAGTAATGAGATTTGGTAATATTATAAAGGTAAATAAATGCCGCCTTGAAAATTTGCGTGCGTATGTAGGTGTACTTTGATTAAAATGGAGAAAAAGTTTCATGGGTAACCCTTGAAAATGTACTGGTAAAGTTTTGTTCGATTTGGAAATGAAAAATTCTTTCCGACATGGAATGCCTCTCTTTGCCACCATCAATAACAGCAACGAATGAAGATAAAATGAGGCACGAGTGCTGGTGATCCACTTTTACCGTATTGTACTATAACATGCTGAATTCAGGTTTGCATAAAGAATGATGAGCTTACAGCAAACGGCAGCACGAAAACAAAAATGACAGACGACATGATGAACACATTCTTGACATAATTCAGTCCTAGCTATTTCATTTTTTCCTGTTCTGTTGCTCGCCACTTTTGAGATTATGGTCCATAGTCCACGTGCATAATATATAAGTATGCAAACGACCAGATCTTAAAAATCGGAAATGTTTTTGTAATGCATTGTGTGAAAAAGGCATTTTCATGCAAATAAAAGCCCACCTTGACAAAATCTTTGAAGTAGCCTATAAACTTTAAGGCAAGCATTTGTATTATGAATCCTATGCATGTGGCCTTTGCACTTTCATTTGTTGCGTGTATTTACACTGTACTTCCCTTTTTGTTAAAATGTGGAAAAGCCCATGTTTTCAAACTTTTGGAGCTTCATATGAATTCGGTAAGAAGAATAACGTATGAATGCAATACGTAACACTCGTTTTTTTCATTTAGGAGATGGGAAACAAAGTAAACAAAGAGCCGTCATTTAACCGTTTGCTACCAAAGCACTTGCAAGCTTTCCGTCATGTGCGTGCAGTTTCGTATGCTCCAAAAAGATAAAACAAATACTACATAAGTTGAATCTTCCGATATAAGTGATAGAAAATGTGACAAGGGGTACTAGTAATGAACGTAATTCTGATTAAGTCATGTGTCATGTGTTGTGCACATGCAAGTAGTCTTGGATTGGTCAAAATTTCATTTTCCGTTACTCGTCGATGATACTGACATATATGTGATGTGATGACTGACGCCTATACGTTGTTATTTAAGCAGCTCACCAACAAGGTTTTCTGACTTGAGTACAAAGGATAAATGTACCTTATCCTATGATATGGCTAAAAAGAACTTTCAACTAAATCCTTCCTATTATCTTATTGCACGTACAAACGATATTGTTGCTATTTTGAAAGGGTATATGTTGTGCATATTAAAAACAAAACTAGACGCTCGCAAACAGTCAAATAAATTACAAAAATATTGAACACTTGAAAAAATGCATCTAGTTGTTTATCATCCAGCCTTCTTTTGTCATTAGATGTCATTGCATTATTGTCATCCAGGGAATGAAGGCAAGTATTATCTCAAATCTTTACTCAATAATTATGATGATGAGCAGTATCATGACATACACATATATATGTATTATATTATAATATTCTAACCATAGATTTACTGTTCTTTGTTTAAAGTGTGTTGTGTTTTTAGCCGCATCAAAATAGATAAAAAACCAAGAAAGGTAACAAAAACAACGACAATGCAATATCATTTTCACAACTTGTGAATCACAAGGCCAGTTTTCTTTCGATAAGAAAGCAATAAACCATAAGTAAGAGTAAGTGGTTGGCCCATTTGTCACTTTGGCTCTATTGCATTTCAATGATATAGATAGATGATAGATTAGATGCATGCATCATACATATATATTAGCGATCTATTCACAATTTTCATATCGTTACAAACTTTCTTGTGCTGTTATATCTTCTTGGATATATGAAATATTATGCACCAGAAGTGTTGCACATTTATAAACCTAGTGTTTACACAAATGTGAATGTCGTCCCAGCAGTGAGAAAGCTTGACTCACTCATAAATACGCACAAATCCCAACCCACATAATAATACCGGTGAAATTGAAGTGATTTGATCGAATTTGAATGACAGTCGTAGAGAAAAAGGTTGAGGATTTTTTGAGGAAGCGAATCAAATAAATGGAGTTGACTACTTTAGTAGGATTCGAATGGGACTATTTGCTGGTTTTTTTGGTATGTGCACACCATGCTTAGTCTATTATGCTGAGTGAGAGGCACGTTTCTATGCGCTCTTGAGGATTTAGTCATCCTTCATTCAATAAAGATGATTGGCACATTTCCAGTAAACATCGATAATACAAGTTTTTTCTTCCTTGCTGTTGAACTCCCAAGAGTCCCAAAAGTAGCATCAAGCTAAATCCAATCTATACCCATACTTCAAAGGAGTACACTAAAACTGATTGGTATGGCGTGTCTCCATAAAAAGTCAGATTTTGAAAGGGTAAACCTGAAATGAAAAAGGGCGATGATGATCATGGGTAATTTGATAAAATTACGATGATTCCCTTAAAGCCCAATGATCGGAATGGATATAAAATGATGGAAACACCATACGGTGAGTTTTTTTTCATTTATTAACACAGGAATAGATTTTTTGCTCCATGCTTTAATAATGGGTAGCAAAACTTGAAGTGCAATAAAAATTGAAGCTAAAAAATAAATTGTACTTTTGAATCAAGACTTTATGTGTTTTTATAACATGTTCCACCAACAACCAAGGAAAAAGTACAAATTCAAGGGAAAATACAACTGAACCTTTAGAATTGTGAATCGTTTTATTATTTTTATTATCTGTGCATCATCATTCACAGTGGGAAACAAGTCTACACACAAATTCAATATCATCATCTATGCATATAATTATCCTGGTTCCTAGCCATAATATATTCACGCACAAATGTAATTATCTTCGTTTGGATGAATACCGCCCTGAAATGAAGCATATTAAAATCATCAGACGACACAGTTTAGTACTATTATGTACGTGTACCGGTCAGAAACGTCGTACAGTTTTATATATAAGAATGACATCCATAACGATGATGATGACTTGTAGGGGGTGGTATCATTCCGGTTAAATGCCACAAAGTGATACCGCAAAGTGCCCCCATCGAGAGACACAGGTCAAAGCAGTAAAATTGAAGAGGTGTGAGCCGGCTGGGCTGGCCTGTTTGACTCGGAAAGGATAATAATGTGTGAGTGAACATGACTCTTAACTTTATGGTTAAACATAAAGTATCTCAAATGCCGAGCATCTCCTATATGCATGCTCTCTATCGTTGCTTCACAGTGTCCTTTCTAAGGAATGTTTCGTAAATACACTCTACACTCTGGTGGTGGTGGTGGACTTCGTAGACTAATTTTTTTAGAAACTATACTAAATTCTACAGCAAATGGAAAGTGCAAAATTGTGAGGAACACATTTGAAAAGCTGTTTAAAAACTTCAGTTTACGAATTAAATCTCTCAGTTGATGTGTTGCTCTTTGCTGACCTAGTAGAAGAAAAACGCAACCTAACATATTTCAAAGGACATATTCTACCTGCGATAACAAGTTTTCTATGTATACATTTTCCTTGCATAATATTACAAATCTCCAAATGTCATTCGACTGCCGTACGTTGGCCATTAAATCATTTACTACAATTTTTAAAGCACAGCAAGCCAAGTGCTTTCAAATTGTACATAACGTGCCTCCAGTAAGTCACGAAAATGTGTTGTACGAAAATCAACAGCCATATCACCGAAATGGGTTAAACACCATCTCTAAGCATGCATCTGCGCCCATATTAACACATTCTCTTTGTATAAGTTGCATAATAGGCCCTCCGAGTCAAACACGAAGAACAATATGAACAATTTACATTATACACTGGAGTAATAATCCTATCAACCATATTTCTTGCCTTGTTCATTCTCAAGCACCCAAATTTTATCAGGAGAAATTTACATTTGTTCTTCTCAAGAATGGCATACAATATTCCATATATATCCATATAGTCATCATCACTACTAGTACAAATAAATGATGGCATATGGAGTATGAGCCACGAATAGCAATCAAGGTATCCCTCCCATCTTCCAAGCAATTGCTTTTGTGTAAAGATATAATATTGTAGAAAATGCTTGATTACTAGCGAGCTTCAAATGCTCATGTAAATTGCATCTGTGTGCACAGAATATTGTTAATTGCTCTTGTGAGATTGTGCACACCACAAGATTTTGCCTCTTTATTACCATCAACTCCTTCACTAGTAATTCTTTTAGTTTACAAAGACGAACAACTTACGGGAAATTGTTTAAAGTATTGCTCCCTCAATAGTGGAACAAAGAACAATACTTATTTTACTTATTTCTTTGCCACAAGAATATCTTCACCTGGAACATGATAATGACCAGCCCCGGCACAATCAGAAACACAGGATAGTACAAACAGTGAACATATAGCTATTTGTTGCTGCTGTAAATTCATTTTGTAATTTTCAAAGTACGAAACCAAAATAAATATGATGGAATTTTGAGAAAAAGATGGGCTCACATATAAATTACTGTTCAAATTTTCTCTACAAGCTGTATTTTGTATTGTGTTTGGGCGAGAGCATTCACAAAAGGAGGAATAGACGGCATTATTGTTATTATTGCTCCTAAAATGAAGATCCTGTGTGCACGCACCCTTCCCCCATTCTAATCACTCTCACGAAAACATTTCTATGCAGATGCGCTTTTGTGAGAATATGAGTGAAAAATTGCACCTCGGAGATAGAAAGGATTTTTAAATGAAACGGAAAAAGAGGTGGCGGCAATGGTGCCTGACTGCCTGCTTAATGCATGCATGCTTGGCATTAGAGGCGTGTTGAGATAATGCCCTCTTCTCTCTACATCATCTACAGTCTCCCTTTCATTTTCCCTGCCTGTTGGAGTAAGAATGTCAGTGTCTGGTTCAGGTTGCCTTTGCTTGTGTGTGTGCAAGTGAGTTGTTCCAGGAAAAGGAGATAAATGTTCTTCTTGAGCATCTTATCTGTAATGGGACAATGATATTGCACATTCCAGCAAACAGTGATATTGCATGCATGTGTCTCTCAGGTTGCTCTACAGCGGTTTCTCTTTATGAATTACGTTAGGTGGTGCCTAGACAGTTTGACAGAAAAAAATAAGTTGGAAAAAGATAGACTTATATATCGGAGAGAAAAAGTATATATCTATTTACATATTATGCTTACAAACAATAGTGTACACCTCTTAATTTCTTCTTTTTCAAGCAATATGAGCTGTAGAAAGAAGAAAAACAAAAATGAATGCAGCAACGCGAGGGTTACAAACAACAAAAGAAAAAGAGTAGCGCAGGAATTTCTGCACCATGTAGCAAAAGTAAGATGAACAAGAGCAAAAAGTACGTTTATCATTTTCATAAACCCTAGCCAAAAGCCAACAAAAGTGTGTAGCTATCCACGGAGCAAGAATGACTCTGACTTGGCGGTAGCTTCCTCGCTAATGCATATACATCATAGTTTGTCTATCCTACATCTCCTGTTTCCAAACATGGAGACGATGATGAATACCTATGCACACAGAGTAATGTACCTGAACCAAGCCACCACCGCAAGCAAAAAAGTTGCATTCTGGAGTATCAGAGGGAGAACTTTCCCTTATACTGCAGCTGGAGACCTTATTGGAGCAGGAAAATAATAGTGGCATCTAAAATTATAGACCTTACTTGGCAACCCAAATTTACCTTTTCCTTTGGTTTTCTTTCTTTTCCTTGTGGTGGTAGTGTGTTGTCGCCTCCTTTGGGAAACGGTGAAAATGTACTTGTTTCTCTAAGCTCACAAAAACTCTCGCTGTCAGAGAGAATACTACAGTAGTGTATACGCAGAGGAAGGAGAACGGACAGGAGTTAAGACGGATATTACCCGGAGGAAATAATATCCGCATCTCATAGCCCACACGACAAATTAAAGTTATTTCGTTCTTTTAAGAAATAAACAGGGAGAGAAAAGGCAGCAACAACGCCACCAAAACTATGCTCTGCTTTGAACCACATACTCTACAAATGAGGGCCTAACCGAAAATACACATTGCTACATCCGTACAATAACAACAACTAGGAAGGAAGAGGCTTTCTCCGTCAAAGTTATAGTAGAGTCCTCCTAAGAATTGCCGTTCTTTCTCTGCCTGTTCCCTTCTAACTTAATATTTGACAGAAGAGACACAAGAAGAGAAATGGGTTTTCTTCCATACATATGCATGCAGCTCCCGATCGGAATAAAAAGAAGTAGTAACATATTCTTGCACGGTGCACGCATTTTTATACATGCTTTACTGTTTTAGTATATGGTACAAACGAAATAGCAGCCGCTTACTTTTCCAGTTTTATTCCAAAACTCGTGGAGAACCTTTTCGTTTCCTATTTCTCAATGCAGTAATCTGTAAATGATGGCAAGTGCGGAAACTCACTTTGGTAATTGGCAACTCAAGCGAATAGAAAATGAGTGGTGATGGTGGGTAGTTTATACAGCATACTCCCTCTCTTTCTTCTCCACAATCTGAATATGCTGATATGTAGGTATATATACGTATACGGAAGAGTAAAAAGGTGGTAGTTAAACTTGGGAGAGCGGAGTGTCTTCTCAGGAACGAGGAGAAAGATGGAAACCAAGTTATACCATTTTCCTTCCACAAGAGAGGTTTTGCAAGATTACCCTCTGCTGAATTAACTGGTATACGGCGGAGTGAGAAAGAAAAGGATATCTGACTGCTGCTTCTGTTGAATGAGTAAATGTTAAGATTACCGAAAATTCAGGGAATTTCCGATACACACACATACAAAGAGCATATACACACAAAATGTTATTACTATTATTAGGGCCGTTACTTTACTTGCTACTACAACCACACAAGTTTACAAGTATATATACCACCACCGACACTCGTCGTCTCTCACTTTTCTTTTGATATGCATGGGAAAAGTTTTGTCGAAGACGGGGAACAAGTGGTGGTACAAGTAGCAACTAATTTGTTCCCTGCCAAAAGGGAATCAACATAGCGTAGAAAACCGAAAAAGACGACAGCGAGTCCTAATCTGAACAAGGATAATGATCATCACTTCCATTACTATACGGTGCTCCTACGACGAGAGAATAACACTACTGCAACACGTCACATCGCTTTTCCATAATCAACAAGGACATGACACAAAACATAATACATAAAATGAGGACCAACATCCAGCAACATCCAGGCGCTTACAATAGCTTTAGTTCGTTTCAAACTTTTCGTAATGAGCATACAACCAGCCAAGCATAACATTATGTCTATAATGTTGTTGAGTCAGCATCACCTCACCCACATCAAGGAGCATTGTAATAATATGAGATAGTGATGCGCATGATGTGATATTGCTCAGGAACACGAAAAAATGTTCCGGGAAAAGTTAGGTATTCCATTATAAAAACATCCTGCCTACTGTTATCATTCCTCGCAATCGTCACAAACATTTTTTCTAACAAAAAACGACAGGTTTCTATATTCAACCTTATGAGTGCATACTTTTAGCATAAAAGTATTTTGAAAAAATATTATAATAACGATGATTCAGCGATGAAAAGTTTATCTGAAAACTAGCACCAAAAGCAAACAAGCAGAGAAAGACGACAAGCTCTCTGGGGCATTATTGAACAGCACAGAGATGAAGTCATGGAAAGTCTTACCTTGACAGTTGTTGGTACGTAAAGTTCCGGATCCATGTAACACCCGAATCCACCATCATCTCCATTGTTATTGTTGTTAGCGAATGAAAATATGTCGTCTTTTACATGTGGATGTCCTACAGGAGGTCCAATGTGGAAGCCTAAGTATACAATTTTGAGTAAATTATAGACTGATACTTTCTCTCATGAATAGATGACATCCCGCCAAATTGGAGAAAGCAAGTTAAAACAAAAGAAGACCTGAAAACGGGGGCTGGTATTCAAGATATTTAATAAGAAGAGAAAGTTTAAGTATACATAGACTCAATCATAATGACATGCAGCATACTGCATTAGACATAGTGGAAAGATATAATAATAACATAAGTGAAAATATGAGGGCATTCTCGTGAACGTTTCTGTTTAGTACGTTACCTTTGGCTTTGACCCAAAAACGGAATTTTGAATTCTCTGCATTGTTTATCTCTTCGCCTCTAAGAGTCTTGACAATCCGACAGTACTTTTTCTTTGTGATTGTTTTTGTCTTGGCCGAGTCGCCGTACGTGCGAACAACCCACGGTTGGAACGCCTCAAACATGGTTTTCCGTGACATTTTCGACGTTGACAGAAGAGACATTTGCTTTGGCTGTATTGTTGTAGGCTTCAACGGACTTCCAGCTCTCTTTCTACCCGCGGTGTTGCTATTGTTGTTATTTGCAGAACGAGCGTTACCGGCTCGGCCGTTTGACGAGTTCCCATTAGCTGAAGATGATGAGGAGTTAGATGACGAGGCTTTTGATCCCGCTGTACTTGCTTTTGACAAACAAACTCCATTATTATCCACACTTTCCTCCTTGATAGTAGATCTGCTTCCTGGACCAGACAAAGATGAAGCAGTAGATCTAGAAGATTTTGCTTCCTTCACCAATCTGTCATCCGACCCTTCATTTACCCTCTTTCCATGTCTCCCTTTGTGGTTATTTCCATTGTACCCACCAGAATTACTTCCACTATTATTTTGATTTCTCCGACGGCCTGATGCTGTTCCCGATAAAGATCCTGTAGTTGGAGAAGTAGCAAGGGCAGAAGCACTTGCTGCTTCTAGAATCGTAGGAGATGCTGGCATATTTGAAGTTGCAAGTATGGTTCCCCCTCTTTCATCTTCCCTTCTTCCTTCATCTGTCCCAGCTCCGATTTCTGCTGATGCAACACCATTATTTGTATTATTTTCCTCAATCATTGATGCTACTTGTGGTGAAGGTGCCACGACCGGTTCATCTTGGTCGACAACAGCACAAGTTTCTTCGTCTGGTGTGTTCCGGGCGTGAGTTGAATTATTACTCAATCCCGGAAATAGCGTGTCAATCGTGTGAATCGAGTACCGAGAACTAGCGTCTCGTGAACGACGCGCACGTTCGCACATTTTTACGCTCTATTGATAATAGTGCAGGAAAAGGAAAGTTATTTGTGCGTCTCCTCTTTTCCACACTCAAAGCTTACTTATGTATACAAGTCGAGAGAAAGTAACTGGGCAGAAATACCGAAGACGGAAGTATTATCATTATTTTGTACAAGAAAAAAAGTATATCTTATTATATATTTGCTACATGCATGTGATGTGATACACAGATTCAAAAGTTCATATTGTGTTTTTCTTTGCAAGTGAAACACTGAAAAATAGCAACTGCACTGCTATCACTGTTTTTATATACACCACGAACAACAATAATAACGCAAAGTGGCTACTTTCGCTTTCTTCTTATAACAGTAATACAACAGTAGCATTATAATGGCAATAGAAACAGCTTGAAGCACAAAAGATCCCAATACAAGACACTCAACCCTTAGGTGCATTTCCCATTTACTTTAATGTGGGACATTACGAATATAACCATTTTTCTCTGCTTTTATTATTTGTTCACTCCCTTTTTTCTCTCCGGTCGAGTTGGGAGAAAGCACAGCTAGTGTAGTGAGTACTTTTCAACTTTTGACAAACTAAGGGAAAAAGTTTATTTTTTCTTTCTGTTGCTTATTTTTTGTTGTTAGAGTATTTCTCACTTGAACTCTGGGCTGTATTTGTAACAAATAAAACCAGAAACTTGTTTATATGATACTTTCTTCCCACTGTGACTATTATCCGAATGTGCGGTAGCACTTCAGCACAATATTTATCCGATATTTTTGTGAGCCTGGCGGAGGTGTATCAACGTCTCGCTGGTGGTGTATTCAAGACACAAAGCTCCCCAAGTGCGGAAGCACACTTTTCTATAGAGAACCTCTAGGCCCGTATCCAGCAAGAGACCTATTATATGCAGCTCCAAAGTAAACGTGTTGTTGTTACTGACTGAGAGAAAGGGTTCCTTCCACAAGACTTTTCCGTATTCTCCTGAAAAAATCACCACAGGTTAGAGGTTGCCTCTCATGTGAATGTATTATTTTATGCCCTTCCTTTTTATCTTGCTTGCCCGCACACCTTGCAAATATATATGCTTGGGATAATATTGACTTGCTCCGCTCAGCCATTGCTAAGAGGCGAACAAAGAAAATTGCCATGTTGTATGTTCCCGGAACCCAAAACATCCCATTTTAAGAACTCACAGTGCATAAAATAACCATACAACCAGTCAGTGTTGTGCTCTAACAAACGAAAATCTATCGATACAGTGCACGCAATCATTTACGCTTCTTCTCCCTATATTTACCTATTCTTGTTTCGAAACACAAGGTAATAAGAAAACATTGGATTATGAGAAGAACTCCAATTTCCATTTTATATCATATATATAAAAGACATATATGTGCATTATATATGCATGTAATGCTTTAGTTTCTTTTACCTACTTGCTTGCACTTGGATGATAAAAGAGTTTTCGACACTTTCCCTTACAAGGTTACAAGTATAAATTTTTCTGCCTTTTATGACCGAAAAATTGAATGAAATAACGAAATTGCCCACATGCATATTTATCAGCCGAAAGGAGTTGGTGTAACAGCTAATAGGACGTTACAGGTGTTACATAAATTTAGAATGAAAGTAGCTATTCTGCAGGATTTTAGCATGACCACATAGGTATAATTCGTTACACTTGTAAATAGAATTTTAACGTTAACAGCCGTTATGCGATTGCTGCTTCAATGACTTTTATTATTATATATATTTAGGAGGCACGATTAATTAATTAAGTGAACAACATTTACCTGTTGGATTTTTGTGGATATCCTTGTTATTCAAAATAATTGTGATGATAAATGATCCATGAAACTGCTATTTATTATGATTTTGGTTGATAATTATTGTAAGCATATAATCAATGTACCGAAACTCCCATTTAAATTTCATCAAGTTTATCGCAACTTTGAACTGCACTCAACACATCTGAGCAATCAAATTCGTTATTCACTTTCACAAGTAAAAGTCTAGTGAAACATCAAAATCAAATCCAAGGAATCCCATGTGGGACGTCCCAAGTCTTTGAACAGTACTTTCCCAAAGTAGTGGTAACTTCAATAGCTTACTCAGATACCACGATTCCACCATGCAATGCACGTATGACGCGTCACTATCTTTGATCGTAACATGTGAAGTAAGTCCACGCTTTGTGCTATCGGTCAAATAAGTAGGATCAAAGATCATTCGATTTCATCGTTTAATTTTTATTTATCTTCTTTTCAACATCTGGATACTTTTTCAGTTATGCTGCACCAATGTATGTAATAATATTTACTTCATTTGTAGTGAAGATATATTATAAAAATCCTGGATACAAAGTGTGCTTGTTTTACAAGAACAAGAAATCAATTAGGAAAACAGCAACCCCAATAGACACACGGTCCATGAACTTTCACCACTATTTTTGGGGCACTTTGAAGCATACCAAACTATACAGTCAATCCGCACTCACCTCACCAATGCAAATATGTTCAATTCAGTGTTCAGGGAACTAATAAGAGCTTCTTGGAATGCCCCAGGTCTGCATGAAGAAACGCCAGAGAATGAAGGGATGAGAAAAGCGATGGATGGAAGTGTATGCGACTTTCTAAGGAAAGCAAAAAAGCGTCCGCTGTGTGCAAGCAAACCAAGAACTGATAGATGTGCTGCAGCCAAGTTCTCCGAGCACTCTGAAAGCTAGATCAGAATGAGATTGTGGATTTTTGGGTACGATCCGTACGTTCAGTTTGCCTTTTGGAATCGTGAAAAGGGATGGATGGATGCTGGCGGTGCTGCTGCTGATGCAGCTGTTGGCATGAGCCATGAGCTTCTCCGGTCTTTGTACTTAACACGTTCATGGATTCAACGAAATAAAGAGGGTCTTTCTACATCTTTACACATGAACACAATATACCAAAAAGCTCTATATTATATGCCGTGGCTCAGGCTTTTACTACTCATTTTGGTGCTGCTCTGCTGTAGTAGTTGGTTTCTTCACTATCTCGATTGGGCTCAGTTTGCCAGGGAGCTAGTGAGGAACACACAATACCATTTGGTTTTCTTTTGGCTTTAGCAGGGCAGTAAAGCCGTAGTAGTTGTTGTGATGATAATATCGAAATGAAACGTCTGTTCGTCTTCAACTGCTGGAAAGTCTGACTTTTCTGTGAAGAGACATTGTTACTACCAGGAGCAGGACACCAGCAGTTCAACTTTTCGTTTTCCTAGCAAAGTTTTGAGTTGATTCCCTTGTTCGCTTTTTTGACATTACTTTACTTGTACAGCATATTACAAAACGCTTGCTGCTCTTCTTGTATGTCCATTTTCTGCGTTTTTGTACAAGATGAGAAACTAAAGGCAAAGCAGCAAGTATTGCCGGTTTCCTGCTTCTTCTTACGCTTACGTCTCTGTGGTTTACTAACTTTTTCGTCTGCTTTACTCCTTTTGTAACAGCATTTGCTGTGAAATATCCCACATTTACGAGCATATTATCATACATTCTACACACACATCCCTTCCAGTAGAAAGGCTTCTACATACCATACCACCGCAAAGCGAGCATCTTCGCATCCACAAGTCCACATTACAATATCCGCCGACTTTTTCCATCTCCGTTCTACCACTTGCTTTTGGGTTTGGGTAGGTATATTATTATATGGTCCAAGAAAGGAAAAAAAAAGCAGGATGTCTAACCTTGTTTTACAGACGGATGAGCATAATGTAGTGGAATGGTTTCGGCCGACAGCAAAAACACTTGTTACACACTGTACACGAAGATAATTTTAGGCAATTAGGAGATATCTACTCACGCATTCAAGTACGATTCAAGTCAAATTCCATCTTTAATACGACACGCTTACAGCAATGCATCTGGAAAAAAACAAAGGGAGCAAACAGATTGGAAACGAAGAGATCTTTTATGGAGGAAATTGGACATGACAAAAAGACTTTTGGAAATTTGGATGGATTTTTAGATTGCGAATACCTACTTGCATATTTTTGAATAGGCATATCATGTAAAGAAGTTAAACGAAGTATTTTTATGCACTCAATGTTCAATCTAATAAATGGCATGCCTGGCACATAATACTTCATACGCTCATTATAGCTCTTTTCATACCTGTACTTTTAGTAGAATGTTATATCCCTCTCTAGAATGGAAACAATGTGCGTACTCAGCATTGTTTGTTGTAGTATATTAGATTATTAGATATTTTTTAAAAGTTACCCGATCATGCTTGCCAAATAATTGAATATTACTAGTATGACTGATTTTATCCTAAAGTACTTGGCACGAGGCAACGCTGGAACTTTCTTTAAAAGTAATGTCCAAATAGGAAGCATCTAGGTAATTACAATGTATCTATGCAATACCAATCTACAATCATTAGTAGGATTAAAATCTAAAACATGCAAGTACAACTTTCTCTTATAAAAACTGCAGAAATATAGCTGTTACCAAAAAATATAGCAACATTAAAAACATTCCATGAAAACATGCGTAGCATTCAGGTATGCAACAAGATGTTTGTAGTATAGAGGAGCATCTGGGGCAATGTGATGATATGGGAAAAAATTGGTAACAAACCGTACACTAATAAACATTCAGCATGCAGTAATTATGCAAACTTGAACTGGTTCTGATATTTGAATTTTAATAGTTTTTGAATTGGGTCGCACATTTATTATTAAAAATTCAGATCAATCATAACCATTCACCAATAGTTCAAGGTCTACTTTCAATGTGGCGTAAAGTATATTGTACAATGCTATTTTATTCTTATTATGCTTTTTAGTATATACCTTTTTAAAATGTGTGATCGCATCTGTTGTGAGAATAAGGACTAAACTAAGCATGGATATGCAGAATGTTTCGAAACGTTTGTAATGTTATGAAAACAAAAATATGAGTCATTATAATATACTTAGGTATCTTTAAAAATGAGCTCCATATTTTTAGCACAAAGAGTTCCATCCTCCGCATCCAAGGTTCATATTGTTGCTGAAGTTCATTTCTTCATTGCCGTTTAAACGTGTTATTTGAAAGTTAACTACTATCTGTTGCAGAATTAATCAACAACTTCTAAAAATGCATTTCACTCATAGAGGTTGGGTTGGATTTTAGGAAGAACAGGAAAGTTGACTAAATTGTATTTAGTTTAGGAACAAGTATACAACTATTGTGTTGGGCTCAAAAATACATGAAAAATTACAAAATCAAATTGACAAAACTAATTATTCGATATATATTAAACATGAAAGCTTGGAAGGAAAACGTTACACTATTTCTTTCGCTGGCTATTGCAACATTTATAATAATGACAAAGGCAATTGCAACTGATTCAGAGAAAATCGAAAGTTCACCGGAAAAACATCGGGACAATATTCTGGTAAAGCTCATACACACAAAATTATAAATACTAATTCTAACATGCAACATTACGTAGGATGTGTAACAACATAGATGTAATAGAGTTTTTATATATATATCAAAGGAATCAGATGCCACTTTTATCAATCCGAAGCCAATAAACTCCTCATCGATGCAATCTTTGTTGCGAAATGTACTCCCAGGTATGGAATTTGCCATTAAATACTAGTATTTATACTCCCTCCCGGGTATATATGTAAATCTAACCATGAAAGTCGAGCGAGGAAATTTGTAATGCACTCCTTGAATACATGTCTTAGATTCTTATTTTTGTGGACAAATTGTCGGGAGTCATTATATGTTTGGCAGTCCAACAACCTACTGTGGAGGTTTCTCAGTCCGAGGCTGTTCAGCTCAGTGTTACAATCGTAATTTTACTTTCTTTCAATGCGAAGGATTTCTTTGTCATTGTTATTCTTAACTGATTAAACTAAAACACAGACAAAAGAGATAAATGCTAATAAATTATAAGTGATAATAACAATTAATTTACGCAAACATTTTGCTTTATTCATTTGATTTAAACTGGATCTGATTGGATAATTTAAATTCACATACACAAAGAACAACATATTATTCCGAAGGAACCAAAACGTCAACCGTGTGCTTATAAACCTGCCTCACCACATACACAACATATTATTAAAACATTACATTCAAATTGCTTGTATTACTTGTAACAAGATTGTAGAATCTAATGGAGTGGATTAATCGATAACCCGTTTAACCATGACTTAACCTATCACTGCTTTATTCCCTTTGCCTCCTCCTTTCACTAAGTTCTTTTGTAGTACATGAGCATCCGCAGGTTCAATTCGTTTATAGTAAGCTGGTTTAGTTTCAACTATATTAAATCCAAATTTTTGATAAAAGGCAATAGCGCTGTCATTGTTGACTTGAACATGTCTAAAAGCAAACAAACAATATAGGATTTCAATTAACAAAACAGGAACAATAAGTTATTATAATATTATCTAAATTCTTTAAATTATAATCAATGTACTTACAGATAGATAGAATCAAAATTTCCATCTTTCTCCACATAATTGAGAACATGCCTAAGCATTACGGTACCGATTCCACATCTTCTATAAGGAGCTAAGCACCCTAAAGTCATTATATACAGCCTTCTCTGTCCTTCCGAAGTATCAATGCGACAGCAAACGCCTCCAACGACCACATCATTGTAGTACGCTACAAAATCAAACAGAATTAAACTCATTAACCCAACCGACACTCTCAATTAACATGATAAGCACTTCTTCAAACTCTAACAAGTCTTAGTCAACTTACCAAGCCTAGCCAGTTCTCCAGCTTGCAGCACATCCTTATAAAACTTATCATTATACGATACTGGAAATACAACCGAGTTCAGCCTTTTCAACTGACGAATGTTGTGAATAGTCACTTCCCCCAATTCAATTCTCGGCTTACTGCAAAACAAAAAAAACATACACATAATCAACATACAAATTTCCTTCCAAGTTCCAAAACTCCAAGCCTTGAAACGACCTCCAGCTCTCTACATAACCCAACCCTGGAGTTTCCTTGCCCCACAAAATTAAAAATTCCAAAAAAATCAGCCCCATACCTTTTCAGTGACATCTTTTGTCTCTTCAAACTTGCAAAAATTCTTTCGCAGTCCAAACCTCCCACTGAGCACTAACAATCTTCACACCTTAACAAACTTAACTAGAAGTAAAGGTGACCTAATTTATTTTCCAGGTTTGTCACTTTTGGACCCTCTGTCTCTTGCCCACACGCTAGTCTACTGCTGGACAACCCAAAGAGCTTCCTATGTCTCTCTCTTTCTCTGGCACCAACCCTTCACGCTTCCCACACTTTTGCTCAGCCACGGAGTAAACTGCGACACTTTTTATTTCAGCTGCACCAAAAAGTGTAAACAAGAAAGACATCTCACACATCTCACCTCGCTCATCTGCATTTGCAGCAGCGCATTCAGCATTTGCCCTTGTGTTTTTTTTTGTGTGTACGCAGAAAAAATATTACAAGTCATGTTCACGTTAAAAGTTTACACATGCACGATGCACAACTCTGCTGATTCACAGAGCTGCTGTGTTTTTAACACGGAAAATTAGTTGACGAGTGCAGTAGTTGGAGTTGAAGTGTTTCTTGCTAAAAAATATATAAATTTCTTGTTCAAGATCATTGTACTTACTACTTTACTTTACTTAGTATCCTCTCCTTGGCTAATGGTCTCGTGTGCAAAGTTTTACTCAGCGAAATAAGTTATTGGTTAAATTATAGCTTAAATTGTAGTTAAGGCCAGGGTCAAGGGAAGAAAGAAGCTGATAATTTGAAACATTTATATGTCCAGCGAAATGCCTACCAGCGAAAATATGGATGTGGACAAGGTAGGAAATATATACTTTTTCCATTTTATACTCAATTTTTTTAAATTTGGAAGACAAATGAAGGATCAGTTAATTTAGGTATACTACTAAAGTTGATAGTGGTGTACTAAAGATAGCCAGGGGGTCTGGGGACTCACCGAAAGGTTTTCATTGCTTCATTATCATTATTGCATTAGGTTTTGTATTTACGATCCATGCTACAATTAATGATAATGATGCAATGAACCAGACCCCAGTTCTTGGTAGGATAGGTCAAGTTGTAACGAAAATTTGACAACGCGCAGCAGCGTCGTGAGTTAAGGAATGTAAATTAAATCTTTGCCATGGATCTTGGTAAATTCTTAATTGGATTCGCTTCTTAATGCCAGTTTATCTACAGTTTAGATAGTTTAGATCATGTTTAGATTTTCATTACTGATTTCTTTAATAATACCCAATTGACTTTACGTTTTGAAATATAATTTTATTCATAGATTCAAAAAATTTACAAGTATTTTTCTTGGGCAATATCTAGTCACATTGTATTTATCATTCAATATCATGAATTTGTAAGCTTTTTATAAAAATGGGAAAATCCAAGAAGAAGAATGCTGACAAAGCCAGTAAAGAAAAAAGTGCTGATAAGCCCGCTAAAGAGAAAAAAGCTGATAAACCTGTAAAAGAAAAAGCTCCCGATTCCGAACCCGAAAAAAAGAAAAATAAAAAGAAGAAAAAGAAGAAAGATTACGCAGCGTTGGCTGAAGCTCAGCTTGATGCTGCTATTAGCAAGCGTATTGTCGGATTCGGAACAGATGAACCTGTATAGTAGTTATTTTACTGTTATCTCTTACAAAACACTGATAAAAAAAGAACTATGGCTGATATCATTTGTTGCTGATGCTAATTGTTTATTGTATTGTTTATCGCAACAATAAAACATCTTCTGGTTTTATGAGATTCAAGGTTTCTAATAAATTATTACTGTTTTAATCTTTATAGGAAGTGGACGATCTGAGCAAGAAGTATGGCGGATGCGAAGGACCCGATGCCATGTACGTAAAGTTGATTTCGTCAGACGGGCATGAATTCATTGTTAAACGGGAACATGCATTAACATCGGGCACGATTAAGGCCATGTTGAGTGGACCGGGACAGTTTGCTGAAAATGAAACGAACGAAGTCAACTTCCGTGAAATACCGTAAGAAAAATCCTACTGCAATTCAATCAAAAATTAAATTGAACGCTTTCATCTTATTCTTACGTGTTTCTTTTTTGTCACAGATCCCACGTACTTCAGAAGGTTTGCATGTTCTTCACTTACAAAGTACGTTATACCAACAGCTCTACGGAAATACCTGAGTTCCCAATTGCTCCTGAAATCGCTTTGGAACTTCTTATGGCTGCTAACTTTTTAGATTGCTGAAGATTTTGTCCACTTCTGGTCGCCCTTAATTTTGAACATTCAATCTTGTGGTTAATTAAACGTAACTTTGGATAATCTCATTTTTATATAAAAGTAGTCTTCAAATGTGTTGAAAATATTCTCGCACACTTTTCTTTTAATATTACTGTGTAAGGAGCAATGAGGTCGATCATACGAAAAGTTTTCTAACGTAATAAAAAATTCATCGGAAATACAAGTTTAAATAGTGGTCTTGATCTATTAAAATATGTTTTTCCCTTGATTTTGTTCAATCGATGTATCGTGATATTATTTCGTGACTTAACCGGTTTAATTTGCCTATTATGTACTAAAACTAAACACTATTAATAGGGCACGTGGTACTACTGCTGTTTTGTTTCATTTTGTCAGGAAAAAATAGAGTTGAATTTTATAAACGTGTCTATTAAGTAATAAAAACATCGACTAAAGTTGCTGAGCATGTGTATTGTGTTTTGTTCAAAAATCGTCCTATAACTAGGAATATGTATTACTGTGTGAAATTCTTTGAGGAATAAAAGGTTATTTGTCGTAACGGTACGTTATGATAGATGCCTTTAAAGATTGCTAATTGCAGCGCAGATTGTGAAATTTATAAGCACGATGTATTAGCTTGTACTTTTCTGTCGTCTTCTACATACACAAGAAATTCATGACTGAGAAATTGTTTATACCAAAATATTATGTACTATGTAGTAGAAAGAGACAGGAGAATAGAATGATCAAGAAATAATATTGTCCTATTGTCAAAATCGAATGCATGTGTTGTTTGATTGATGAGCAACAATCGTTTCTATTGAAAGACTCCAACTTTGCATTATTTATTTATTTTAAAGTTTTTAAGCAGTTGTAGGCCCTTATGTCATCATTTATGTAAAACTCAAAAAGATGCTAAAATAAAATAAATATTTAAAACCAACATTTCCATTCGAAGAATAATAGCATTGTCTGACGAATAAATTTTAATCACATGACATGGTTCACATGTCACAAATTAATGTCCATGCGATAAATGTTTGCTGATGTGTACTGCGTATTCACTGGAACGCTCGGTTTATTTTGTTCATTCTTCTAGTTAAATAACATACAGTTTAAATCGGGTTCAGATTCATTGATATCCAAACCTGGTTATAAATAGATTGTACGCTTATTATGTACTTGGACTACTTTATAGAATACTAAAGATCCGCCTGCAAGAAGTCGTCCGATAGTGCGACTTTTTCTCCAGGTTTGAATGCTGGTGTTCCAAGGTATGGACAGGTAGCGCATCTGAAGGCATCGCCCAAATAACACTAAAATGAAGACAAGACAATTCTTAAAATCGTGTATTTACATGAAGCTGTTAATGCTAAAAGTTACTATACACATACACTTCCGCATGATGACTTTCCAGCCGGTGGACCTGCTGGTCGACTTTCGTTAGCCAGTTCTTCTGCTAATCCACAGGAGCAGTTTTTGCAAGCCTTCCTTTTTCCAGTGGTTCCACAGACTTTGAATAAGAGAAATTGATATTAATGAACAAACCCACGAACTGCTTGACTCTGATTTTCCATAAATTCTCCATAATTTGATATACGTGCAAACAAAAATATCACTGAATCATAGTTACCTTTCAAAGATGCTGGATCCGGTTTCCGCTTATCTTCCTCAGTCAACAAAGAGTCCTCATCAATAAAATCATCATCATTCGCCGATACAGTCATCGAGGCTCCATACAACCTTTTGATGATATCCTCCTCCTTCATTAACCGAACCGGATCACTTGCGCCAACCTAAAATGTAGACAATAGGTCAGAGTTGATATAATCAATCAAAATTTACTCACTTACGTAAGCATTTCCTTTAAAATTTTAGCACTACTTCGTAATTCTAACCTGTTTTTCAGTCTCCCCACAAATACAGTCTTCCTTTGCCTCCACACGAATAAATCCACTGTACTTTATTTTACGTACTACCAATGCCTGATTTTCTGGACTCAAAGCAGGTGAGAACTTGACCGTCAACTTTCCACCGGGTACGAGCACCTTGTCAGCAATGCTCCCAAGAACCTGATAATTAGACACCAACTTTTGGACGTCACCAACAACCAGAACAGCCTCGGATGACTTGGCTCCGTTGAAGGATTTCACAGTATCAAGTTGAATGACATCACTGGTTTCTCCTTGTCCACATGCTTTAACAGTTTCCTCATTGGAAACTGCACCATCAGTGATCAAAATCGGTACGTTTGTCATTTTTCCAAACTCTCGTGTTAGGATTGTCACTTCTTTTAATTCCGACCTCTGAACTTTAGAGTCTAAAGTATTCCTGCAAAGCAATAATTATAATGAACGCACTGCTAAGTATCTAATTTTTGCAGACTTTCTGTAAGTGCGTGCGTTATAGCGAATTACACAAGTAATCGGTCAATCGGTGACAGTTTTACAATTCTGAATTTACACAAAGTGAATTACTAGAATTTGATAGCACATCTATGAGTCAGTTGACTTTTCTAGTTCTACGTTTCTGCTTTTCATCATCTGTGCTCTGTGGTGACTGGTGAGTGTGAAGCACTTCTAACTTTCTATGGCATAATGGCATGTTTGCTTAGTACATGCATCCGCATGCTCGTGATGCGATCTCTCAGATTGAGAATGAGAATATTTATTTAGAGCATTTGAATTGAATGTTGAGTTGAATTCAGTTGAACTTGAATGTTTCAAACAAGCTACTACTTCGCATTCCAATTTATGTCATTTCCATGTAATGTTTGGACTGGAGATCATGACCGGTGTTGGAAACAAAAAGTTTGAGAAAATTGAAATTTTTTCATGCATTCATTCATTTATCATTTGTTGTTGAAAATGAGAACTGCTAAATCCGCAGTTTGTCTCACATGCATTTTGTTTTCTCGGAACACATTTCGTTTCAACACGACATTTTTTTGCTTTCTCCAAATTTCTGCAAATCAATCAAAAATCCATCGCCATATTCTTTGCAATAAATGAACAACGTGGTCCTATAATAGGACTTTTATAATAGAGATGAATTAATGATGAAACAAAAGGAAATAAATTGGTGACAGAATTACATTTTTTATTAATAACGTTCAGTTTAAGTCATTAAGTAACATTTCAAAATAAAAACGTTATATTTTATTTATATGGGCTGTAGAGTAGAATTACTCATGTACCAAAGAATTACAATTTATTGAATGCAACTGCCATTACGACAGTATCATAAAACAATTTTATTGAACGCTTATATATGTATATCTTATTATAAAAAGTACATTAAATGGTGAAATGGTCTCAACTTGACTTATTTGACTCTCGAGATGTAAAATGTTAGGCAACTTTTCTTCTGTATCCCGCACAATGAAATAAAATTGACTACATTTCTTTCTAGGATGGGCATGAGATTTAGAAAGGTATTCATTTCCATTTTAATTAAAACTAATATCACGTGAAGCAAAACATCTTTTTATAATCTTTCTTTGGATACAACATTCTCTTCTTACAGTACAGGTTTACTTATCGGATTACACTTTATAACAAAATGTACAAACAGTAGTTTACATACCTAGTTGTAAAATATAATTTTTTTCATATAGTCATTCATATAAAACTTTGATCAAAATTAAACTAACGTATTTTTATCCTCCGGCCATTCTGCCTCTAGGAACGCGTCTTGCAATCACAGGTCTAGGATTATAATAGTTTCTTGCTTGCATATACACTACATTTTCATTTGGCTGCGTTTTGTATCTTAATTTATTCAAGCAATATTTAATACTATGATGAACTCCTAATATAATTAAGTATCCTCCTAAAAGAATTAAAGTTTCTATTAAAATTAAGAGCACACTCAGTTCCCGAGCTGCAATGTGGAAGAACTTGATTGGAGTCCTCCACCAGAGTTGCTGTGAATTTGAGTTGATAAAACATGAAAATGACTTTGGAGACTGAAGACTTGTTGTTGAACCGGGGCTAAATGAGGTTTCATCCATGAAATGTCGAGCTTTCTCATTGCTTGCCATTGGGACGTCTATAAGAGCATTTGGTGATTTTGATCCTTCTAAAACCTCTTCCACCGATGATGTCGAAGTGGAAACACTTGGTCGTATATTGACTGGCATGCCTTTTGTGGTGAAGTGGTGAAGATGATATTTAATGGATAGCTTCAAATGTTGACTTGCACGTGTAACGTCCTCTGTCGCTGATGTTTTATTAAATTCAGCCGAGGAATTTTTGCCTCAATGTTATCCGATTGAAATTGGAAATGTTCCGGAACTCCTGAAATGAAACAATCAATAAATAACTTTTAAAACCTAGTACAAATCTATCATTTTATTGAATGAAAATACCAAGTAAATTCGATTTGTAAAATAGATACCATTCAGACAGGTTACTAATGAATGATGATCTTATTTTTATTATGTTTCACGTTATACAATTGTGGTTTATTTCTTCCAATTAAATTCACATACATACACATTTTCATACAATTCGAAATTCACATTTTGCTATAATATGCTATACGTAATTATAACCATCATTCAGGTTAATGGAGAACATAGAAGGCTTCAAATACAATATGAAACCAATACTAGGTGGAAGTAAAATGTGATGATTCTTCATCAGTAAACCATTGGAAACTTCCCCACACGCATATTTAATTTGTGCATGTTTTTGGTATTACTACCTGCTACCTTCAACCTATCCATTGCATGAAAAGTCAAGATACTATTTTTGTCCTCGCAATCGCATAATGCAAGTTTCAATGTTTACAAAAAAAACTGCTCTAATTAATTTAATTTATTTGTACTATTCAGCGATTCATCTGTGTAAATTTATTACGATTAATAGAACTGTCATGACATGACATAAAATCGTCAAGCGTGGAGTAGAGTGTAAACGTAAAGAAAAATGTTGCATAAAATGAAAATGCTTACTGTCTGTCCACAACACACAATATAACTGTCACAACACGCAATTTGCTATTTAACTGACATCCGAAGTTCCTCTGTCAAGAGAATTACAGTGCGTGTGTGAGATTGTTGATCTATCATATCAGCTTGCATAATCGTAATATACTGCACATTTTGGTTTTAACTTTTGCTTTTTACTGTTTGAAAATCATAATATTATGTATTCATATCATCTTGTATTCTGTCATTTTATGTATATCCGGGCATGATATGAAGGTGTGTCCGTAAATAATTTTGTTCATTATTTAAAAAATTAGAACAAAAACCGTGCGTTTTGTACTGTTTCTTTAGAATTTTATTTACAACAATGCAACATTTTATTTTATTTTTATTTACACGAGTAATCATGCATCTTTGCACTCATTGCAGCTGGAACCATCTAACCGTGAAGTTTAGTGTACTTCTTACGTAATGTTGATGTTAGACATATTATAGTACCGTAAGCACTTAATGAAATAGTGAATGCGTTTTAGTCACTTGTAAACTTGTCTAAAAAATCTAGTTTCAGGCAAATATGGATATTATAGAAGCAATGAATTGTGCAGTGCACACAAAATTCAACGCACCATGAATTGAAATACATGCAGAAGAAACCATGTTTGCAGTTTGCCTTGACTGTTATTTTCATGCACAGATTCTATGCATATTTATTTGATATTTATATATTATATTATTTATAAGAGAGTATTTTTACTTGGCTAATAAGATTATTCTAGCAGACATAATTGGAGGATAATAGAAGGTGCTTTATTTCAATGGCAAGGTTTCGCATGTAGATTTTTAAGCATTGCACTATTTCATCATTTGCAGTTATGTAGATGTGTAAAAATACGGTATTTCATAATAGTAGCTCTTCGTTAAGGGAATTAAAGAACTCATAGTTGCAAAAGTCATGATAATGAAAACCATGAACCAAAACCTAGAGTTCAACCCGAGCGCTCGTAGATGATAGAGTTGCGAGAAGTAATGTGTAATGAAAGAACTTGACCATAGTTAATAGATAAATACACTACATTTAGTCTTGATTTTCACACAAAACATTTTGTCAGTTAGCTGCGAAAGAGCAACTCGTCAATTGTCGTCTTCACAAATTCATCTTCATTTTCCCAGCATTCATGAAGAATCGATTATTCACAGTAGATGATAAGAAATTTGTGGGCTAGATTGTAGATGCATTGTGAATTGATGAAAGATTGAAAGGCTGAAATCACTAACAACTTAATATACTAGGTATGTTGTATGTATAATATAAATGAGATTCACTATATACATAGATGGCCACACAAAGTTTAATAATTCCTTCATACCACAATCAATATGTTTGCAATCAGCCCATTATTTATCAATCCGCTATTCTAAAATTTAGTATTTTCATTTAAAAAGTAAAATAGTTTTGAATTTGTATCAGATCTCCGATCCAACAACCCTTATTTATCAACCACAGAGATTTACTTTTGTAAATTTCAATTGTAAAAGTTTTGAATGAAACAAAGACTAAGTCTTTTTGATTTCGCAAACTGTCTCTGACCTCATCTAATGATTCGGCATTTCCCAAAAAATGCAAAAAGGACAAATTAGCATGGGATTATGATAGCAATCATGAAAGCTTAATTTTTAATCTTGTGCAAGTATTTTATTTGTACGTACACATCTTTTTTGAATTACCACACGTGGACTTTGGTCACCCTCACCCTTTCAGTTGAATTTCTTGCCATTTGTTCATAATGAGCCTTATAAATTGCATTTCTGTTTGTTGTGATTGTGATTGTGAAAAAGTGTATCACAGGAAGAGACCACAACAATATGCAAACAAAAGGTTAACAATCCTAGCCTCGGTTTACCACTTACGAATTTGTCAAACGTACCAGGTATAATGTTGTACTGATTCACAGTAACTAATGCATGTGGTTGCTTCTTGAAATTTAAAGTTGCAATAGAAATAAAATAATTTTTCAAAATATTAGTGGCTGTGGCTTAGTAAAGGGTTAACAGAACAATTTATACATAACTTGCGAAAAACTAATCCCATTAAACTTACCGTGGTTGAAAGATGTGAAATTTGTTAATAAGCTGCGTTATTGCTTAATTTCGGTTTATAGATTAACCACAAGTCTTAGTCTTACATGGACTTGACTATTACTTGAGATTTCCAGAAAAGGAAGAGTTGATAGGGATAAAATGTCATGTTTGCATGTTTCAATTATTCGTTCATTTTACTTTTAATTTTTTTGCTTTACGTTTTCTCAGCTTTTCGCGAGTTATACTAACAATAAGTCTATAAAATGGTTTACCTAATTACTTTAAAATACAAAATATGGACATGACTGTTTATTGCTACCTGTTGTGATTGTGAATGACAAGTCAACAACTCTTTTGTCATAGTCATCATGACACGCTTGTTTTTGTCACAAGGAAAGAACTAGGCATTTTACAGATAAAATATGTTAAATTGTTCAGGGAGTTTAGCATGCATTAACACATGAAAACCAAGCAAGAGGTAATGATTTAATGGTACATAGTCCTTCAATTTGTATACAATAAAATTATACTCAAGACTACGACTACAAACGCAAAGTCTGACTTATTGAAAATCCTTGCAGCAAAGTCAAATTCACGTTGTATCTTATGGCACTGCAAATAAAGCAAGTTATTTTAATTTGAAATAGGGATTATAACATAAAGATCTCACTGCCAAGAATCGTTAAGGATAAAGAATAAAGAAAGGGAAGGGACATATAAAACTTGAAATTTAATACTTCGTAAAGATAAAATACTTTGCACAAAGGAATTTAACCGTCGTGGTCTTTTTTATATGCTTGCTTGAATGCCTTTCTTTGTGCATTTATAGTTCATTCAATATAGTTTAAAATATAATGCCTATGTGATACGGTCAAATACTTTTATCAATCATACAAAATCATGGTGTTAAAGGAGGAAGATTCATTCATGACATGAAAAATACAAAGTGCACGTGACCTTTTTTGCATATTTATTCTGTATTTTGGCACACATGGTCTCTTCTCAAACTCGGTCCCTGATCTAAAATCCTGTGCTGAATGTACGTATAGAATCCATCGTAAATCTTTATACTACCTTTAAGCTAAGTCGAGGTTTACTATTAATTTGATGTTTTCATTAATGGGCATAAAATAGTTGGTAGTTATACGGTGGTTAAAATGCTTCTCAATGTCAATTAACTACAAACCACTATTTAAGGTGTACCATTAATGCAGCCGGGCTGTTGGTATGCATATATCATTTAGGTGACAGTTTTGACACAACAATTATATTCATGGTTAAGAAGAAAAACCTCAGCTCAAGAGCAAGAATACCTACATGAACTATACATAATATGTATTCATACTCTATAATCTACCTACAACCCTACAGTTTATTTGGCCAATTTTTTACTTCGGTAAATTGCGGAGTGCTTTGCATCTCCGTTTCCTGCCAGGAAGATTTCTTCAACGGCTAATTAAGGTGTAGAGCTACCGGACTTTATAAACAATACGCTGAATTATATTGTTCACATAAGCAAATTACAGTACTGATTTTAATTTTACTTGAATATTTAAAAAATGTAGTCATTCGATAACTGATTACACCAGAGACAGAGACCAGATAAAAAATAATTTAGAATATGTGTGGTCTGTACCATCTTAATTTCTTGTGTAGGGCTCGTTTTCTTGCCTGCTGTTCATGCAAACATAGTTTGAGTACCTACAGAATTATTTACGATTGCGATAATCAAAAATTTTGTACATTATTCCTTCATTATCTTTCAGGATGGCGATGCGTTTCAAGAAATATATCGCTAACATTGACACTGGTTTAAATTCAACATTCGTCTCAACGAGAACAAAAAATATTGTATATTATAGTAGTTTCGTTCGAGTCTTCAAGATGAGACGATTAGATGTGGATGCGGAAACTTTTAAGTGCTTACGGAAGTACTACCGATGACGACATGGCATAATATTGCGAATTCTGGGCATTAATTACAAGGTCGAATGTGAGGTATCACTAATTCGACGATTCATAACAATAGGTTTGCACACAAATATAACATGAACAGAACATGACTTGACTTGATACTTTATGCTAGTTTTTTGTTTCATGCATAAAATGGCATGTTAGTCATGTAACAATTTGCCTCTACGTACAGAAATTTGCACAAATTTTTATACATAGTGTTCAAAACAAAGTTGTAAGCGTTTTACCTTTTATAAATTTCAAATTCAATACTCAAATGAAGTTTGAAAAACTAAGGATGAGTTGTATCAACTGAACCAAAGCAAAATGCAAAAGCTGGAATGACGAACTTCGAATGTTCGAAGCATAATTATGCTGATTCCAATATTCAGTATTGAACTACTGGCACTACAATATTGGGCTATCACGGGCTGAGTTTGTTAATGACATGGGACTTTATTAAACTAACAGAAATAAAATCACGGAATGTCACAACAAATATCTATAACCACTATAATCACATTTGGTTTTTTATCTTTAAAATTTGTTAAAAGGGTCACTAGCAACCAGGAAAGATAATGTTCTAAAAACACTAGGTCAATTTGCACACATATAGCAAGAACTAGAGTCATAGAAATTGTTGAAATTAATATAGTCAAGTATTTTTGCTTCCTGATTTTCCTGTTCTGCTACTGCTCAACAAGCATTTTGAATTATTTGCGAAGAACGGTCAATAAAATATGTTACTAAGCACGTAATAAGATACGCTATTTTTATTCAGTTAGAATTGTGGATGCACCGGTAAGAGCTACGTAATAGTTTTCACGAATCTGTGTATTTAACGTTTGCTTTTGAAGTAAAACTGAAAGTCGACAATTTTTATATTCAATCGTGTAAACCATATAATGCACTAATTCAAGTAGAAATGTATGTATCATTTAGCCCCGTTTATTAATATTAGAACAAATTCAATTTTCACTCAAATACTGTCCTTCGAGCACTTGATCACGATAGAAAAAGTATATAAGAATGCGTAAGTGTTATCTATGATAGATAACTTGTTAGAAGAATTCTCTCTAAAAACCAACAATGAAACACCAACAGATCGTTTCGACTCCACAGGGTGACTACGACTGAAAATATTCATTGAAAGAAATTGGGTATCAGATATAGGAAGTTAAGGGCACGTATTTGGTTTTTGGTTTAATGGCAAAGCGTAATGCACAGCACACTGTAGCGTTTGCTTGATACATCTATTTGTTAATGGTAGATCTGTTGTTTGCATGAAACTGAGCAGAATCAGCACCCATCAACAACCGAAAATCCACGTGGGCTTGTCTTGGGCTCATTAATATAACAGACGCAGTGCCAAGCTACCAAGCATGATATGATGCAGGTTTGCGTTAATTTTGCACCTTAGCAAGACTGATAGTGAATGTGAGTGGTCGTGTAAGGTAAAATACCTCGTAGAAGAGTAGTGGTACAAGTGTCACAAAGTCATAAAATGATCAACATAGTGGTGTACTGTGACTTCCTAAGCCCAACATTATAAAAATTGTCATCATCATAGCAACGTAGATCACTGCGTAATACGCAGTAAACAAGGCTAAATGCTGTACCTATAAAATTGTATACAACAATAGTCAACACTTCACTGCCGAAAACAAGTCAATCGAATTGTGTTTGTGTATATGTAGGCAAACTTTTTTGCGGAAAGGGAGAGAGCTTTTTTCATATTGTTCGTTCGTTACGTATTTAATTTGCAAGGAAGGTAGCATAAGAATTTTTTACACTCATGGCGTACTTGCAATTTCAATGAGCAGCAAGAGAATGTTTAGTTTGATGGCCAATGTGGTGTCTGGTATTTTGTTGAGAGGAAGATTTGCGGGCCTATGTGGATGCATAAATAAAAACTCGAAATATGTATATCTCTAGTTTTCATAAATGGTACATGAAACGAAACCGGAAATTCCTTGAAAATTCAACTCATTGCTTTCTGCAATGCAACATTTACAATCAAAACACTGTACTTAGCTGTGCTTTGACAGTAAGATTTGTGTCTTCATATTTCTCGTGATTTTATGAATATGATTGTAGATGTACAGTAACATTTTTCAAACCGACATCATTATAGTTAACATGTTTTGTTGATTGTAGTTCTTGGTCCTAATAATTTTATATACCAGTTTTTTAGTTGAGTAGTTTCTCATATCAAGGGTCGCGAATATTACAATCCATTATAGAATAGCTAAGAACAAAAAAAGCTTCTCTGCATTTCCTTTCGTTTTAAGAATTATTTACCAAACCTGTTCAAGATAAAGTGGTATTAGTGTTGTTAGTCTGAATTTTAAGTGATGATGATAATATTTGATGATGACGATGAACAAAGCATACTTGCTATCCGACGCCAGATATATAAGCAAAAAATATTAGACAACAAACAAATACTCGAAACTAGGTCGCAATTTGTAATAATTTAATATTCTGCACATTTTCGTCACTTGTTCAGAATTGTGAAGAAATGAAAAATGTTAAATTGTGTTTCTTCTTGATCCCGCATTAGGATGTCAGTATGTTTAGTTCAGTGAAATTGTGAGTCTATATCAAACGTTTTGAAATTCACGGATGCGCCCAATTCTCATACGCTGAGTTATTCAGCTTTCTTCCTTCTGTTCAGAATAATATAATATGTTTAGTTGGTCTCGTATGAAAAACTTGGTATACCGATATACTTAATGGCAGAAATAAATAGTGGTCAATCAATCGTCATTTGTTTTGTCTACGGTAATATTGTAAATACAAAAATGACTGGCCCTGCAGAAAAACGGAACTAGCACTCGCATTCGCATCATCACACACACATTATAATGTCAAGGCAGATGCTATTGCACATGAAACTGACAATGCGACTTGTTACTAAAGTTGCTTGAATTGAAATTTAGTGTGAGAATGAAATTGTCTGAGTTATATGAGCCTGATCTGATTTTATTGCCTTTTGCTGAGACACAATGAAAAATGAAATAAACTTTTGTAAACTTAGGAAAGCAGACGAGTATGACAATTTATTTTAACTACAGTAATGGTCTGAGTTATGTTGACATCAAAGTCTTGACCAGCGTACTCAATTACCCCTTAAAACTGAATTTCACCGTGTTATGGTGCAATTAAGTATAGTGGGGAGCTGCCCCGGGGGGATCAGGGTGGTTTGGGGTAACCTGGGTACCAGAATAATGATCAGCGTGGTTGATTACCCCTGTGGACTGAGTTTCTCCTATCTAGCTTAAAGATTTGTGGAGATATTAAGGATGTTGTATTTTTGCACTTTTCGCCCCCTAGCGGCTAATGGTGAAAAGCTACCGAAAAACCGTTGTCATTTTTGAACTCAGGGGCATCAATTACCTATATACAGGTGGACTTGTGATTTAAAATTGTTTGACCTTAATTGGGGGGTGGGGGGTATTTTGGGGAAGGGGGGGTCTGGGGGTAACGGTTTTTTGCCCCAGGCGAGATTAAGTGACCAGGAATCGAATGGTGAAATCAGATTTTGAATATCTGGTCTGGTCTAGGAGGAGATCGCGCTACGGAGAAACGGAAGGGCGGAAGGCTTATACAGACTTGAAGACCAAACTCAGAAAGCATACTGAGGTCTGAAGACCTCGTCTGCTTAATAATACTTAATTCTAACGTACCTGTGTTGTAACCTGTTCCTTTTATATTATCAAACACGAGGACTGGTGACTGCAAAATTCCACAAGGTTGCATGAAACTTTTTTCGCTTATGCCAAAAATCCCCTGATGATGCACCAATTTCTTTATACACACGCATAGCATAAATGTTAGCAGCTTAAAGCTTGATTGGATGATTATAAAAAAGAATAGCATTGATGAAGTAGTTACGTGATAAACTATTATTATTTCCGATTAGCTTATGCAGATAATTAAAAAAAGACAGGTGACCCATTTAATTTCATGGCGTAGACACTTCCTTTGTCTTGATTTGTCACTTGAAAGAACAATGCAAATGGTAATCTAACATAATAAGGAAGTTTGCTTGCATGCATGATATTGAGATTTAAAGAAGTTGATTCTAAGATCAGAGAGTAGATTTTAAAAAATAGGATGTTTGAGATCAATCTCTGTGATGCAAAGGGTGTTGGCTTGTTGAATTTTATGAAGTATGGAAGTACAAACTGATTGAAACTTTTTCTTTAGATTTTGTATGAAATATGTCGATGGGGTAAAGTGAGATTTAATAGTATCCAATCCAATAATCATATCTGTTATCCCTATGTTATAAAATTGATTATATTTTTAACCTTTCTAATTTCTGAAGCGTCTGTTTTATTAATGTACCTGCTTTCAAACCCAAAAATGTAAAATCCATTTCATATTTGCCATTACCTCTAAGTATAACTACCAGGTATTCTTGCTTTTACTAATTTGCTTTAGTCTTTCTACACAAAGCCTAAAATTGTGTCAAACAATCAAATACTGGTTTTATCATGATTCTGCGTTGTAAAAACAGCACATACCAGCTTGTGCTATGATAACTTTCTCTCGATTAACTATGTTCATGACTCACGTTACATTCTCAAAGGAAAAATTCATGTAGGCTTATCAAAAACTTGATGCTTGAATGGTACATGGTAATAGTATTATATATAAGTCTAATATTACATAGTTATTTCAGCATTAATCATGTTCCCACTGTTTCATTTCAATTTCACCAAATTATGCCTTCTCAAATAAACTGTACATTTTCAGTTGTGGATTTATATGCAACAATATGCAATATATGGCGTTACTAAAGCATATTATATGTCTTCCCCTCTAGAAGGAAATACTGTTCGAGAACCAAAAATTAGATAAGAGATTACGTGGCATGAATGAATAGCTAATTTCCATTGAAGATGGAGTTTGACTTTTAATATTTTCTTACTGTAATCCCTTAGTTGCATATTGCCAATTCACAACTCAGTCGAGACTCAAAGATTCATAGACTTTAGCCAAACCTGTTTACCTTGGTTGGAAACTCGAATAACGAAGTTTTTCGTCCTCTCTGGTCAACTCCACATCACAGAAAGAAAGAATCTAGCCATCTTATCCGTTAACCTTAACCTTGACTGAAGGATATTTTGTTTTGTGCATACTATTTTGCTATACTTTTACTAACCAGTACTTACAAGCGTAAGTAACCAATATAATGCATTACAACTCATGTGACCAACGTCACTACGTCACCTTTTGGAGTGTCCCAGAATATAGGATGACGCGATGGACACTGTCTTACGTTAGCCTTAATCTGTTAAATTGAATTTTCCTTATATAGCTGATAGTGCTACAATTGAATAACAGAACTTCAGTTATTGAAGAACTGATGCTCATACACGTTGCATAAAATTAGATGCTTAAATACAAATAAATACGCATGAGACAAAAGCATGAATACGTTATTTAGGGGATATTTTTAATCAACTTAGTTTATTAGATCAAGTACGTCAAACTGTAAAAGCCGAAGGTATCACATTTTTTATTTTAATTAGGTTCATTCTATGAAGTTAGTTACAGTTAGGATCTTTCGGCTCCAGCAACGGCTAATCTATCAGCGGCTTCATTACCTTCGATTCCAGCATGACCGGCGACGTACGACTATAACACAACAATAAAAATAAGGTGAGTATTTCAAAGTATTTCACTGTTACAATGTAACATTAAAACCAACTGTAGTACAAAGTAAAATTCAACGTGTTTGTGTAGATATTTACCCATTTTATTTCCATATTTTGCATAGACTCGTCCAACTTTATTAGATCCTCTTTGTTTTTTACATCTCCACCAGAACTAAGGCGCCAGTTATTCCGCCTCCAGTTGTAAAGCCACTTCGTCACACAGTTAATGGTAAATTGAGAATCAGTCTTTACTTTTAATTTGTTTATGCCTGGAGTGAACAGTAAATAAACATTACTAAAGTATACATTAGTATGAAGAATCCGTTTCTTTCTACGTTGCAAATTTTTACCATGTATTTTAGCCTGCCTTATAGCACGTTCAGCGGCCTGAATTTCAGCAGTATTATTTGTTTGTCTTCCGGTGACTGGTTCCGAGATATTCCTAAGAAATAAAAACACGATAATGACTAATGACAATTGCCTGGCATAAATGGTTTATGCTGAAATGTTTAAACATGATACTTAAAAAGAGGATTAACTAACAATGGGTGATTGTGGCCAAACCAAACACCTATACCAGCTTTTGCAGCTTTACGTCCATTCTTGGTACACGCTCCATCCGTAAATACGACAACATATCCTTCTTCATCAACAACAAAACTACTCAGATCTGCATTACTATTTGGAGGTCCGGGGTCTACTTTGACACGTTTGTTTATTACCCTATCCTCTGTAACCTTAAGAGAACTTAAGTCGCGCTTTTGTCCAGTCTTAAAACTATTTGCCACAAAGTTTACAGGTTTTGAACCAGCACCCGGATTCTGAAATGTCGGCAGTCCACGTTTCGCTCCTGGAATAATAGTTCCCGTAGTTACTTTTGATCCCGTTGATGGTGTTGCAGATTTAGACTGAGATGTTGATGATGATACTTTCTTTGACGGGGCTGCTGCTCCAACTCCAGGTTTGACCTTATGCTCATTGATAAAAGCTTGTGCCTCTTCTGAAGTTGCAAACTTCTTGTATCTTGCATTTGGAAAGCCATCCACTTGAGCTTTACATTCATCCCTATAAACCAAATCATCAAATTAATATTTCATGCCTAATTCAATCATGAAATTGATCATAAATTAACCAACCAAGTCATAAATGTTCCTACTGTCCTTCCTCTTGCCACGGCATAAAATCCTCCACCCTTTTTCCCCATGATGTGTTCAAAGTTACAAAATGAAAATGGAATGAGTGGTTTTCCAAAGTTAAAGTACGAGATCCGGTATTTTCTGTCAAAACATTTTAAACAAGCAAAACCTACATTAAGCTCATGCCCTTTCATTGACTTTTGTTCCTCCCAGATCAAGCCTTCAACAATTAATTTAACATAAAAATGTTCCAAACTTACCCAATGCTCGGGGTAGAATTCCTATTAAAAACTGTCCACCTTCCTGATTTAACTGATTTGGATGTCACTTCCCGGAATGTTATGAAGGCACTTATAACTAAATCGGTGCACCTGGTTCTAAACATGCCATTTCACACAAGCCTATCTGCTTACAGATAACCTGACACCTGACTCTTTAAAAGCAATTGCTGTAGTTTTGGAATCCGAGTCAAACCAAGTTCCAAAGTAATCCTGAATCGAAGCACCTGCGTTCGAAAATGCATGCACATTGCATGCAAATACGCCACAGAATGTGAATGACGAAATGTTTATGCAGCTGACTGATGACAACAGAGAAGTTGCACAGATTTGGGGCATTCTGCAAACCTATTAAAAATTTGGTAGTATCAGATTGCCCCGCTGCCGTCATCCTGATGCTTTTTCTTGCACCTTGAATAACGCTATAGCTGCACAAAGACTAGTAGGCGAGCAGGAAACGACGTCTGGTGAGCAAACCGCTTGACTTGCACTCCCATCAGCCGTCAAGTTTGAATGCGCAGCATGTCCAAATGTCTGTGAGATGCAAAGCATTGAATTGTGAGAGCGAAGCCGACACAGGCTCTAGTAGAGCAAGCACACGTTAAAAATCCCTTTTCCCTTCTTCATCCATATTGGTTTGGATTGGATTTTCGGTGAATCAGTGCCTGAAATTATTCAGTGATATTTGGAGCAAACTTCGATAACGGGTAAGCTATTTATTGTACAGACATTTTAGGAAATTTTAAGCATGTTTTTAAGGCTAGGAAAGTGGATTGAATGGGATAAACACGGCTGAGTGGTGGTGGGTGGTTAAATTTGTGAGGTGTAAATTTGTAAATAAAAGTCTGTGGAGGTGGCTTTAGTTGAAAGTTGTGGGAGTAGTTTTATGGGTGGATTTAAAGGTTAAGTTGATGCTGTTATTTTGGGTCAAGTAGTTAGGCTTCGAGAGTGTTTTAGCTTATCAGAATAGAGTAGATTGACGTTAGGGATGCATGAGGAAAATTTAACAATGAAATGTGAATAGTTCATTTTACTTGGTAATATCGGTTACTGATTAACTTTTTCTTTGATTTTGTTTGCAGAGGATGTTGGCAGCGGGTTCGAAAATCGTAAAGCCGGCCGGTGAAACGGCCGATGCTTTCGAACAAAGCATCTCGCAGGCTCTTATGGAGCTGGAGATGAACTCGGATTTGAGGGCTCAGTTGAGAGAACTGCACATCACTGGAGCTAAGGAAATCGACGTTGGTGGAGGAAAGAAGGCGATCGTTATCTTCGTTCCTGTGCCCCAACTTAAATCGTTTCAGAAAATCCAAATTCGACTCGTAAGAGAGCTGGAGAAGAAGTTTTCCGGGAAGAACGTGGTATTCATTGCAAAGAGGAGGATGTTGGCGAAGCCCACCCGTAAGACCAGGAGCAAGTCCAAGCAAAAGCGCCCACGTAGCCGTACCTTGACTGCGGTGCACGATTCTATTTTGGAGGATTTGGTGTATCCAGCGGAAATTGTAGGAAAACGTATTCGAGTGAAGCTGGACGGTAGCAGGCTGATTAAAGTTCATCTGGATAAGAGCCAACAGACTACCATCGAACATAAGGTATGATTGCAATACAGTAACAATTCCACTAGTTTAATTAGTGCTCTAATTTCTGCACAGCCGAGTTCTCTGGACTTTTTGCAATAAGTGCAGTGATTCACAACTGTGCAAAATCAAGTTAGACGGATTTCTGCACGACTGGTTGTTGTATTCTTACATCAAGCAGTGTTAGCACCGGCTTACATTAACAAGACTAATTTTTTTCTTGCCAAATAATTTGTGTTGTGTGCATTAATAATAACGATAATTATAATGTTGTGTGTACATATTCTTACGGAAGTACTTCCAATTCTAATGACTTTTGTTTTATTTGCAATTGCAGGTGGACACTTTTGGGGCCGTCTATAAGAAGCTGACGGGAAAGCATGTCACGTTCGAATTTCCAGAACCTCTTTTGTAAAAAGCAATGATTGGCTAATAAATGACATTTTGAAATCGAAAATGTTCTGTTTTATAAATACAAGATAAGGACTTGGCGTTTTGTGCCATAACGAATTTATTATGCATAATAGTACTGGCAAACTTACATAGGTAGTTGACTTGCTACTAGTCTTTCGTCATTTTCATAATAATCATAATTATTGTAACTACAAACTAATACATGCGTAATATCATAGCTCATAATCTCTATCTCTAACTAGTAATATTAAAATTCCTGGTAACAATATTTTATGATTGTGACATCAAGTGGAAAGAGGATGAATCTTGTGCATACAATCTACTACGGCATGCGACATTAGAAACTTAAAAACGCAGAGTACGACACGATAAGTTCACATAAAATCACAAACGAAATGTCTTAGGTTAAAACTTTGGAAATTGATAAGGTTTAGCAGTCATGTTCATCGGCTGTAGTAGCGCCACTAGTTTCATTCCGTACAAGGATTCCGGCCGGTTCCGTTTTAGTGCAGGTTTCTGCTGTAGACTCGGCAACGGCTGGTCTCGGATTTAGATCGAACCGTACTCGTGGCCGTGATGTTGACTGATGAGGTTGATGGTATGGATCATTTGGATTAGCAGTGGTGCTATCTTTCTTTTCATTTACAACGTCGTTATAAACGCCTTTGATGGGCATGCTACTTCCGGTCCCTGTGCGCTTTCCAAGAACCTTGATGTAATTTAAAGGAACCAATCCTGTTCTTGCTCCATCAGAGGCCAAAGCCCAACCTCTGACGTTAGCCGGTTGAAACTTGGCTGGAGCTAGTCGGATGGTTTGACCTGCCTTCAAATTCAGCTCCCGGTCAGTCGATGCATCAAACGCAAATTTGACTTCAGCAATAAAATGATCTGCTTCTCCTGAAGCCCACGCTCGATTTTGACCTAAGGGTAGTAAAAGAATCCACCGATTATGATTACTGTCACGATTGCGATAGTACCAGATTAGGTATGACTTTCAAATTCAAAATACCTGTACCTGTTTGTGACCCATCTAAATTCAAAGATTTCACAAGTTTCCACATTAAGTACGGTCCCGCAAAAATAAATCCCAAGAACATCATTATTGGCCATGATGATGATTTGTTGACATCCTCTTTCGCAAACAAAGCTTGTGGAAAGTCCGACGATTCTTGGAAGCGTTCCGCAGCTTCACTCCATAACGATTCAATTGTTTCTGGCTTTATTTTAGAAATACCTGAAATCGCAAATCGCAAAAAAAAATTTTATGTGCTAAATCTTGTTTGTATCCACATTTTACAAGTAAAATTATACATAAATTATATTGTAATATGTAGAAAACATAAATTGATCTACTAATTACCTATTAGGTATAGAACTTTGCGCCAAACCCATTTGAAAAATCTGAAAATAGCTAGAGCTGAAAAAACTTGCTTCACTCTTCCCAAATGATCAGCCACGCCTACTACAGCTCTGAATGATGAATACAGAGCATGAAAAGTTGACTCCAGCATCATGCTAACGGAACCAAACGCACTGACAAATGATTCGATTGACTGGAAAGCAGACGCTGAGGATTCTTCGGCCAGTTGACTGAATGAAGGTTCGCCTCCAGCTTCACCAAATGGCCTGTTGCCGTAGTAACTTCCCCCACCATATCCGTAGCTTGAATATGGCGAGTAAGGACTGCCGCCGTACCCATTATAACCATAACTGGAATAAGGACTAGAATAGGAATATGGCATCATCGATCCACGATTATATGCCGAATAAATTGGCCTCGTTTGAGTGGGTCGGGGAGGAACGGGGGGAGGTACCGCGTTTGTGGTGCTGCCACCGCCAGTTCCTGGAAAAGGTATTGCCGAACTATGAAGTCGGTCACTACAACATAAAAGACAATACAAGCATGCATTAGATAATCGATTAAGTAATCAAACTAATAGATAGATAAAAAAGTATGCTAATAATGTGTGCCATTACTACTTACGTATTTGGAACATAAAGGGAAGATGATACTACTCCGTTGAGTGGTACAGAAGATCCCATTTCCCAAGGTTTCACTGGAAAATTCATATTAAAAGTCGACCTTCAGCTCTCTAGGTTGGATTCTTGCTTGCTATTGCTGCTGTAACAAGGAAAAACTATTTTAAAATTAAATGGAAGAGGTTGAATGATTTCTTTTGCTAACACAAGCGCGACCATTTTAGTTCTATATGATAATAGCTCGCACAACACGATACACGACTCCTAGTTATTATATAATTTCCCAATGAATTACTGCTTCTTTCTTTAAAATACCGTAAAATTTCGGGTTACCTTTTATGGTTCCAACTCCATACATCACATTTAGAACGACTGGGATGTGACTCAGTATTATGACACACTTTTACTTTCCAAAATGACGATGCTTCTCATACACAACTTGTGTAACACAAGTTCACAACAGCGACTCTAAGGAAGGCTGAGATGGAGATAAACTGTGATTAAATCTTATTGGTCACCGAGGAATGCTTGGTAAATGTTGACACTTCTCGATAATCTTGTATATCTAGTCCCTGTCCCAATGGACAAAAACTCTGCTTGCTCTGAGTAAATAGTTGTTTTTTGACCTCGCCACACAACTACAGTCACATCACGTCATGTTTTAATTGACCAGTAATAGGCAAAACCCAATTTAAAGCAAGCTTATACACTCAATTGCTTAGCTATTGATAAGCACGGAGCTTAAAGCTCCTTCAGTTCAATGGGAACTCTCTCCTTTTGTGACTTTTTTCCCTGAACGATTAAAAACAGGAACATCTGTTTGTACATACACACAATACTCTCATGCATTACAAAACTCTAAAGCATCTGCTTTGTACAATTCTATTTGAAGACCGGAGAGCACTCTGTGCAACGACATGAGCACTTTGTCGAGTTTGATGTTTCTGGTGGCGGCGTGATGCTTAAAATACCGGATAACATTAGACTGGAAGGGAATCTTTATGCTTATAGGCACTTTAATTTGTCCGTACGTCTTGATTCCTAGAAATATGGACATGCATAGACGTAAAGTTGAAAGCGTTTCAAATCAATCAATTAATGCAAACGAAATTTACTGTCGCCTTTATAAAGTTGCTGACAAATCAGGACGTTGATTCAACGTGATTGAAATGAAATAACAAATTGGAATTGGAACATATCATGTCAATCATGCATGCTACTTTGATAAATACGCCATTTTACTATAACATCATATTTATTTAAGATTCGTATATATGTCTAAGATTCTGCTGGAAATAAATAAATAAAATTTAAACCCGAATCGGAAGTTTGCATTGCAAATTGTAAGCGCTCCTTTAGCACACCTTCCCAAGTCTATTGTTATTGTTGCCATAAGGCAGCATCTCCAGTAAAATACTTGGCTATATACTTGAATGCACTACACATGAGGAACAAGTATGCATGTACCTATACAGAATTATATGCATATAAATATGCTTTATAGAAAAGATGTGCAAATGTAAACAGCTACGTACATGTTTCCCGTGTAAACTAATGATCTGAGTTGCTGGTTCTCCAAAAACATTTTTAAAAATTTGCAAAAATTAGCTAAACCCTTGTTAAAATGGAGGCTGACATGGAGGTAATGGATTCGCTAGTTGTGGATCACACAGATCCCGACGGAAGGATGAATATCGAAGAGATTCAAATGGATGGCACCCCTCAAGGAGCACAATCTCATTTACCAGCTCACATAACGCCCGGAAGTCGTTACGAGAAATCACTGGGCTTACTAACCACCCGCTTTGTTGCTCTGCTGCAGAAGGCGAAGGATGGAGTACTTGACCTGAAAGAGGTAATGGCAGGATCACATGAATATTATATCGCACTTGATTTGGGTGCATTTTCCTTTGTACAAAGTGGGCAAGGTTGAATTTGATGCCAAAAAGACTTGGGACTTGGGAACATCTGTGCGGGGGCGCCGGAAGGCTTAGTTTAAATATCGGTGGAGTATAGGAATTGGCATTAAAGTTAGTTGACAGATGATGTGTTTGTGAGCGAACTGACGGAAAAGTCAGATGCATCAAGTAGTTCAGTGGGCTCTCACGAGCAGGTAATTAAGTGATCTAACTAGTTGTCAGCGATGTGAATAGGGATTTGGAGATTGGATATTTAATAAATAAATTTTAATAACGAAATTTTAATAACGAGATATTTAATATAATTGATCATCTCTGTTCAAGTTGAAGTAGTGGGTCTATAGAACTGAGGCTGAGAATTTTGAAAGATTTGGACCATGGTCAGTGATTATTTTTTTGTAAATTGTGTTTAGGCTGCAGAGATTCTCCAGGTACGGCAGAAAAGAAGAATTTATGACATTACCAACGTTTTGGAAGGCATTGGCCTTATTGAAAAGAAGACAAAAAATGCCATTCAATGGAAGTAAGTTAATCCTTGTTATATTTGATTAATATGTTCTAATATGCTTATATTTTGGGCAGAGTTCATTAGTTTTTATTATTGTTTTGCAGGGGGGCCAGTCCTGGTACTAATACAGAAGAGTTTGTGGCAAGGGTGGAAAGACTCAAGGATGAAGTTAGGAGGTTGGATTACATAGAGAAGGAGCAAGATAAACATCGCCAGGTAAAACTACAGTTTAACGATTGATGTATGCTTAATGACATCTACTAAGGTCTAGATAATGTTCAGTGGTTTTAATTTGACTTCATTTTATTAACAAACCTAGTGGCTGGAACAAAGTTTACGAAATATTACGGAGGAACCTGCAAATACTAGGTACGCTTACATAAGACAGGAAGACATTGTGAAGGCATTCGAAGATAACACCGTGATTGCTCTGAAAATTCCAAAGGACACTCAGATGGAATTTCCTCCTGGTGAAAAGGTAAATTCAGATTAAGAAATTTGACAAAATAATACCTGGCCAAGATTAATATGTTTGCTGAATGTTTTCATAGCATATCGGTGAAATTGGAACAAAGTACAAAATACATCTAAAAGCAGCGAAGGATCCTATTCACGGATATTTGGTTAACCCTGACTTAGAACCTCCGGAAGTAATATTAGACTTTCCTAATAATTATAAGGCCTGGCTTGAAGCTCGTAGAAATGAAATGGAACAGCCACAAACAGTTGCGTCTGAGGAAGAAGTTGCCCAGATTCTTGAAACCCAGGAGGTTGAAGGACATTTAGAGGGCACGGAGACTAGCGAGCATATTTTAGCATCAACACAAGATTCTTTGAATGGTGCAAAGACAGGTTCATCAAATAGTAATAGTGAAAAGCCGAACGATGAGCAAGAGACACAAATTCTTCACTTCAGCACCAGTGAAAGTTCGACAGCGGAAACGCAAGAAGTCTCATTAGTTGAAACAAGTAGCAAACGAAGAGCGACTGATGGAGGCGACGATGAACCTCATTCGAAAGTAGCCCGTCATCAAGATGATGCGTTTGTAGCAGCCATTCAACAACATTCTGACCTGATTACAGTAAATGATGCAGACCTTACCACGACAGTTGTAGATGTTGTAACCGACAGCAGTATTCCAGCAAATATTGAAATTGTAGCAGATGATGGGGAAGATGACCTAGCCGCAGAGTTACCAGATGGATTCTATTCCACGTCTTGTAAGTGTTGTATAAATAAAATCATTGTCATAAATAAATGGATACATATAGAATTCATCCTATCGTTTTTTAAAACAGTGATGGGTCCTATATTGCGGTTAAGTCCACCTCCAACAGAACTGGATTACCGGTTTACCTGGGCCAGACACGAAGGACTAGCAGAACTTTACGATGCCAAGAAAACTCCTGGAACAACAACGATCACCACTGCAAGTTCGAGTAGTTGAAACGTTTAAAAAACTATTTTTTGTTATAAAAGGTTGAACTTCATTTACGTGACACATCTATGCTGCGATAAATATATTTAATGTTAGAAGAATTTTTCTACGTCAGTTTTTTAAGATTTTAAACTTTAATATACTGATTTTTTGAATAGTGCACTAGTGCACATCATTTGTTGCAACGCTAAATTCGATTTTTCGAACTCTGTCCTCCCTCGATATAGTAAGATTCTCAAATAAAACCATTTTACTATTTTATATTTATTTTTGTTTAGAAAAAAATCACATCACCTATTGAACGATATGTTTTGTGTTAATCGCAAATTGATGAGTTGATTCAAGCATTTAGAAGCACATGTTACATACTTAAATTGCATTTTTACTCTGCATTTTATATAAAAAGGTAACTGCATTTTCATGATGTTATATGTTTAGAATTCATTTTTCTACTATAGCCTCCAATTCCAAAAATTAAGAGAAATTGGCAAGCACCTTATACATAAAGCCTACAGTAATCTAATCTGTCCGGGTCCAGCTGAACCTGGGAAGATCTTTGCTTTACTAGTTATGAACGACGAACGCAGTCCAGTATATTATGGTGTATGGTAAGAAGTACATAATGCATGCTTGTTTTCGCATCGTATGACATGACTGGCTGTTTCTCACAATTCAGAGCTCAGTAAGACCTAGCGTAGTAATTACAGATTTGTCAGTTCTAATATACTGAAAAGTCAAAGGTAATGTATTTACTATACTAAATTCATATCATATTTACTCTAATTTCTTTTATTAATTTTCGGGGCAATGTGAAACTTTGCAAAATCTTGATAAACTTGCTTCTTTTTTATCTGAAGTTAAAAAGACATCCAATTAAAACTGAAAACTGTGGCACTCGAAAATGGCTGTAAAGTTATACTTCGACAAAATGTCACAGCCCTCGAGGGCACTGTTCATGTTTCTCAGGGCTAACAAATCAGTGATACCTTTTGAAGAAGTTCCCGTAGCCTTGAGAAAAGGTACCAAAGAATTTTTTTGCATGAATTCCAACATTTTGTGAGTCTATCTCAAGGTCTGAAAATCCTGAACAACTTGCAAGTGAACTGCATAAAAGTATAATAAATTTGCTTCAATTAATTCAGGTGAGCATCTACAGGAGAGTTTTGCAAAGATCAGTCCATTTCGAAAGGTTCCTGTGATAGACCACAATGGCTTCCAACTAACGGAGAGGTACCTTTGCCATGAGTGAAAGTAGAATTTGTTTTTTAGAATGGAAAATAAGAATTAACATATTTCGGGTGTACAGCGTGGCCATACTCCGCTATTTGTGCCGAACTTTTCCCGTCGCGGATCACTGGTACCCAAAAAATAGCCAGCAAATGGCCAGAGTGGACGAATATATGGCTTGGCAGCACACTACTCTTAGAGCTTATGGATCTATGTACTTCCGAACAATAATAATTACTCCGAGAATGACTGGTGAACCTGTCAATCAAAAACGGGTAGAGTTTTTTGGAGGCCAACTGAAAGGCGTATTGGATCAGATTGAGAATGTTTGGCTGAAAGACAAGCCATTCATTGCGGGAAAGGACTTGAGCATTGCAGATTTACTTGCAGTGACTGAATTAGAGCAGCCTGGAATGGCTGGATATGATGTGAAACAGGGTCATCCCAATATTACTGAGTATATGGAAAGGGTACGACAACGCTTGCAACCCCACTATGATGACGCACATGAGGTAGTTCGCAAAGTGCAAAAGGCTTTTTCTGAGAGTAAGTTGTAATTGCATTTTAAAAAATTATTGAATCCCTACTCATGCTACTATAAATTGTAAACATGAAAATGTTTGACATAATATGTTCATATATATTTTGTATTAATAATAAAACATTATATAATGAAACTCTTGACATTTTATTATTGGACATATTCTGTTAACTTTGTTTTGATTTCATCCGGAACTTTCACATTTGCATCACATGCACATGCAACTTGAATGTGCTACTTTTGATTAATGAATACATAATTTTCATTATTCATAAATAGGGAGCAAAGGGTCAATTATAATATAATATTTAAAGAGCATTTCACCCGTCTTGGCGTCCCATGTGACTGCCATGCCATGCAGATTGCAGAAATAGTTCACGTAAAAATAAGTATGCACTTTAGCACATCCACAATGTCCAAATATAGGTACATGAAAATGCCAATTATTCTTGCATGTAAGAAGTACTGCTGTAGTGACTGCCATTAAAATAAAATGAAATGAAACATCACGTAGTGAAAGCATGGCAATATAGTGTGTAATCCATATATTCTTCATTTTCAATGCTTGTGCGTTTTTATACATGTTACGTAATTCATGAGAGTTGTTCCGATAAAGTTGCTGATTGATTAATGGTTTACTGGTTATCATAACTTTCATACTGACTCATTAAAATAAACTAGAGACCTGAAAATCTACTCCACAAGAATGAAGGAAGTAGAAATTTTAATATAATTAGGAGAAACTTCTGTCTGTTGAGTTTTACTTTTAATAAAAATGCAACAAAAGTATATCCACTTCATTTCATAGCTCATAAACCTCGTCAGTTCTGTTGCGTTGTAAGTAATGTACATAGCCTTATAGTCTAAGCAGTATTCCGGGAAACCCACCACTAATACTAATGCTTATCATTCTCGTAACAAGGTTAAAGTTAAGGTATATTATAGGATTTCAGGGCGCAGGGAGAACATACTGTTTAAAATATATGAATCTATCATCTATCCCAATGCCATCAACAAACCTGCATATATCATTAAAAGTTTTAATTAAATTAAGCCGAGCCAATTGTCCTGTAAAGTCCATACAAGCTTTACATACTAATGTGGTATATCAATGTAGATACCTAAACTGCTTTCGTCTCATATCAAGTTCAAGTTTGTCTCCAGCAGCAGCGTCCAGGAAAGATGACAAACTTTGCTCACTCACGATTTCATTAGCTGAAGCCGAAGTGAACTATGAATCTCACCCATCATTGCGGCTTGTAGCCGGTGTGCACTTCTGAAGACTGAAAATCTCCTTGTCACTGTAGTGGGAGTCTCTGCAGAATGCAGACGTAACTCCGTTTGTTCCCAAAGCGTTCTTAAAAGTTTTGGAATTATTCGATTAAGATTAAAAATACTTTCCACTCAAGAGAATCGAATTCTTTACTCACCAACAGTTAAAATGTGTATGAAAGACATTAAAGACCGTGACGATGGCGTGTTGGTGTACACGTTCCGGTCTCACCATAACGCATACCACGAAGAGGACGGTTCCGGTGCAAAAATTATTCGGAATGAAAAAAAATCAGGCCTGCCATATACCCTTGCACAGTATTTTCACGGATTTGTCCTCATTCACTACTTCCTGTGGTTTATCCCTATGCTCATATTCCTTTACATACCCACTTATTTTGGATACTGGTGGGTCAGTTGGATAATTCTGACAATGTACCTCCGCACGTACTACAACGGTGACGAGCTCAAAAGAGGAAGACCATGGGATTGGCTAAGGCAAAATAGGATTTGGAAGTTGATGCAAAGTTATCTTCAGTTGGAAGTAGTCCGGGAGGCGAAATTAGATCCAAAACGGCAATACATTTTTGGAGTTCATCCGCACGGCATCATCATCCTAAGCAGAACATCTACCTATGGGGGCGTGTTTGAGCGACTTTTTCCAGGTCTTGAGCAGCGCGTTTTAGGTAAATTTAACTTGCATTTTGTTGTTGATATATAAACTACAAGTTAGCCTACATATTTTCATACACCAGAATATCATATTATATTTGCAATACCATGATTCTTTTTATAGGAGCAACTCCAATGTTCAATTTGCCCGGATCCCGAGAACTTTGTCTGTGGATGTCGGCTGTGCGAGCAGACAAGGCCAATGCAATTCAAATTCTTCGCAAACACAAGCTAAACCTAGTACTCTATCCAGGAGGAAGTTCTGAAATTTTCGAAACGGATAGCGAGTCCACTGACACAGTGATTATTGCCAGGAAAGGCTTCATTAGGCTTGCGATACAAAATGGATGCGATTTGGTTCCTGCTTGTGTCTTTGGAGAGAAGCATGCTTATCATAAGCTAAACTTGCCAGAAAAATTTAAGAAATTCATGATGGACACACTACGAACTCCTTTAATTATTTTCTGGGGAAAATTCTTCACTTGGCTTCCACTGCAACAGGACAAATTCTTCTTATCGGTTGTATACGGCAAACCAATCCGAGTAGAGAAAGCGGAGCCAGAACCCAGTGATGAAGAGGTCGACGCATTATATGAAAAATTCTACTCTGAAATAAAGGGTCTCTTCAATAAGTACAAAGAACGATACGGATATTCAGAAAACGAGCGGTTGGTGATTCGTGAAGCACACAAAGAATCAAAACGTCCCAAGATTAACAAAGAAGAGAAAGTTGTCCAAAATGGGTTAGGCAATGGTGTCAATCATCTTAGCGAATCGGAAGCAGTGAATGCAAAGGATTGTAGCAACGCATATTCTCTTTCATCAAATGGAAGCACAAAACTTATTAGTGTTCATTAATGCAAGATTTATACTAATTCTAAATGCTCATTCATCTTTTCTCGCTTTAGTTTATTCGCAAAACAAAATATTTAGATATTTAGAATAGCAGGTACTTTACAATCAAAGAAAAGAAGAAGGCTTCTTTGTTTTCTTCCATTATATTGACTGATCAGAAAGACAGCAGAGAACAAGTTTCTTTGCAATTAGACAGTCCATTTAGCTTTACTGGTATTTTCAAGTTAGCTTTACAAATATTTCGTCAAGAGCTTTTCTAAGATACGTTCATATCACAAATTGCCAAATACTTAATATAAATACTTAATATAAAAATTATTTAGTCATCCCTTTATAGTCAAACATTACGAGTTTATGATAAACATAATTATATAATTTATTTAAAGAATATTTTTCATGGGTAAAAAATAAAATTTATTTATAATACATCTTTTGATGTGTGTTCGTGATATCTTGAAATAATTTTTACATTCCATTTCATTTGACATCATGTCACCCTATCATTTTCAGTAATAATTATTACTTTAAAGTGCATGATGTAAATCTAACGGTATCGACATGCGCAATGTACAACCTAGTTGATAGTCTTAGAAAGTGAGTGATAGAATGACACAACTAAACTATATTATTCGTCATTAGTGTTAGCGTGTGTATCTACATAATTCTGAAATAGTTAAACACTTGACCTTCAGAATTTCAGTTTCAAAGATTCATAACAGGTTTAAATAGACAACGTTTATGAACCCAGAGTGTAAAATGTGAGTTTATAATTGGAGATGTTGCCGATGCTGCAGAAGTTAAAATTTAAGGGTAGTAGTACATTAGCACATAATGTAAAGCTTGGTTCACTTTTTGACAGTAAAGAGCCATAGTGTTTGCATGCAACTGACACATGAAGTTTGATAAAGTATGCATAATCTGATAGTGATACGAACATGGATATCTAATATCTAAACATCATTGATCATTAATGATATTGATAACTATCTCATGTTCCATGATTTTTAGCTGACCCTGCAGAAAGCAAAAGTTGGGCAATTTAAAATTAAATGAAAAATTCAACTTACTGATATAATAAATGTAATATTGTTAATTCTAAAAAACCATGCTACAGGATTAAGACTAAATGCAAAGTCTAAAGAACACATTTTACATTTATAACGAAATACAATAACCATTTCGATAACCTTTAGTTGACACAGAGTAAAATTAAAACGAAAATCATATCTATGTTAGCTAACTCATTACTAGCAACCGATCCTCAACAATGAAACAATATTCTACAATACAAACTATACATAAAAACTTGGTATTCACATATCTAGGTATATATTTATTATAAACACCAATTTAGAGCTTAATCATTTCACAACTCCAAACTCCAAATCATGTTGAAAATCATAGATATTGGATTGGGCCACAAACAAGGTAAAACACAGCAAAGAAATGCAAGTAGTATAGAGATGCTGTAAGAGAGATAAGCTATAAGCATGTTAAATTATACGAGAAATACACGGCCACGGTATTAATCCAGTCCTGGATGAACAAAACATTGAAACGTATCGTTGCATGCATGTCATAAATCCTTGTCCACGTTCAAACACAAAATTCAAAGTTGTACTGCTATGAGAAGATCAGCTTATTATTAGCATAGTCGTATTTATAACTGTAATTACTGTTCAATCGAAATTTCGGTTCAAAGTGTGTAGTGAACAAGACATTTAAAAAAGGTATTAAAAAGTGATTTGATTCATAGCAAATACTAATAAATGCGTCATACATTTCACAAAAACGCGCATAGGTAAAACATAATATTACATATTACACTTTTCTCTTCCATAGGATTTATTGAGCCCCAAGAGAAAGTCTCTAGTCTCTTTCACAATGAGCAAGCTAAAAATTTTCGTACATCCATTGTCCCAACCTGCAAGAGCTGTGACGATGTTTGTTCGTGCCAATTCTATAGCACATGACGAGATTCTAGTAGATTTAATGAGAGGTAAGGTAAAGTAGTAGCAATATTGCACTTGATACAGAGAAAGTATTTTTTCTGGTAATGTCTTTTTGCAATACAAAAAGCGTGATTGTAAAAATCTTAGGTGAGCAACTAAAGGAGGAATATGCTAAGAACGTAAATCCCCTGAAGAAAGTTCCGGTAATCAATCACGAAGGATTTTTTCTTACTGAGAGGTGAAATTAAAATGGAGATGGTTGGCATTTTTGTCCTACTTTTCATCAGCATGCAAAAAAATCATTAAAATTCGTTTAAGAATGTCTGCCTAATCCCATCCCTTACGGAATATTAGGTTGGTAATGATTTGCATAAAAAGTTGTCCCTTGCTAATAGCATATCGGTTTCCGCAGTGTCGCTATTTTGCGGTATTTGGCTAGAACTTTCTCCGTGCCGGATCACTGGTTCCCAAAGGAAAGTGTAAAGCAAGCAAGAGTGGACGAATATTTGGAATGGCAGCATCTTAACATACGAGTAAGTGGTACCTTCTTCTTCTGGGAGAAATATGTTGTCCCAAGAAATACTAAGCAGCCTGCTAACGAGAAAAAGGCAGCTAATTTCCTAAAAGACTACAAAAAATGTCTGGAACAAGTCGAAACTATATGGCTTAAAGATAGGGCTTTTGTTGGAGGAAATGAAATTTCTATAGCGGATTTGCTCGCGGCTTCAGAAATGGAGCAGACTGGTAAATATGGAAGCATATATGAATAATATATCATGTAGCAAGAATTGGTTCTTGAACCTTTGCTTTTGCTTCTTTTCCTAGCTTTAGGAGGGTATGATGTCAAGGATCACCATCCAATAATTAGGGATTATATTGAACGAGTACGCAGCCACCTTAATCCTCATTACGATGACGTCCACTCCATGCTTCACAAACTTGCGAAAAAAGTTAACGAGAAATAGGAATGAACGTGGGATGCTTCACAAAAATAATATTTTCTGTGAGCTTAAATTAGATTTTCCATGTGCAGCAGTACAATGTTCCATGTTTAATACTAAAGTACAAGCAGATAAAAATAAAAACTATATTTCGTATGCATTAAAACATTATGAAGAAGGGGAGTATAGCTGGCTGGAGTATTATTTATATGACTTCATTAAAAAACAACATTTTATGAATAATGGAAAATTGGAAAGGAACTGTCCAAGTGTGGCCAAGTATGTATCATCTTTCGGGTTAGGAAAATAATGCATAATAGGGCTACTCATCTGGTTGCACAACCTCCACCAAAGACCTTGACACAAAATATTGTTGGACATTTTACGCTCCACCATTAAAGCCTGTAAAAGTGCAAGGATTTTTACTCGAGATTTATTGTATCCGTTCTATTTACTTTTACAACTAGTAATATAAAAGTAAATCCAGCAAACTTAGATTGCTTTGTGTAAGTACAACAGTTAATTACTCTGGCTTCCTTGTTTAAAAAGAAAAAAAATCTACAAAAAATTATTTGCACGCACACACCTCTCTTATAACACTGACACCTGCCAGCATACGGTGTAAAATACAGTTGGCACATGCAAGCCTTTAAAAAACTTGATCACAATCATCTACTTGTGTGATGGATGAGGGTTGGCGCAATATTGCTCGCAGTGTAAAGTTGGCTAAACGGTTAATTGGGTGATGCAGTGTTCTTGATTTTTCGTTAATTAATGGCTTTTGAATCTTAACAGTATTGAACATTTCTGAATAAATGTATACCGTATGAAATCAATCAATAAAAACATTCAACGCAAAAATAGAAATTAGTTAACCTTATTCGGCCTTTAATGAAAAGTCATTATTACAAACACCGTGTGCAGTTAAAAGTAATCATCTTCGTTACAATACTATACCCCATAGAAGTTACTTAAATTACATACTCATCCTTGAAAAGTATCATCTTAATTAATACACAGGTTATGCTGCAACAGGGAGATTTTGCAGATTTGTGGTGGACTGGATAAAGCTTTCACAGCGTTATATTTATTGAATAAAATCTTTTTTAAATCTGGTTCTTTATTACAGTTTAGAATAAAAGATAAAACAACTGAACTGTGTCTCAACAATCCCTTACTGACTGTATCTCTTTCGACAATCAACTTTCTTTCCTCTGATTTACTACATCATCATGTAAACTTGCAATGTTGCTTAAAGTTTACTGTAGTATGTCGTGCAATAGGTTTCATTCGGCTAAAATTACAACAACGTTATTAATATTTTCTTCTCTTTTAAAATACTTGAATCAAAACTTGGTAACTTGCACACAGATCCACCAAAAAGCTATTACTCTTATACTACATTAATGTTATTGTTAGGTCGAGATTGAGAGTAGGCATTACTTTCAGTTTACATTTTCACGTCATTAACAGCACAAGTAGAGCCATGTACTTTTTATATACGTCAGGAGTCAGGGCTAATTTCTGCATCACGGCAATTTAACAAACTGACAGCATATATTATGTATAGTGGAAAACGGTACTATTGAGTTAAGGTTTAATTATTACACAAATCCTGACGATTTGTTTAAAATAGTATATATGTACGTAACAACAATAATATTATGCATTGATTTGATTGTGGAAGCACCGATATGGTGCCTCTTAATTTTAAGATATTTGATTAGGCATGGTCCATACAGTTAGCCTACTTAAATATATGTATAATATGTATTAGTTTATATTAAATAAAGGTTAATGAGTCAAAAAACACAACATACAAGTGTTATTCAGAAATCAGACGCATTGCATCACAATGTTTTCTTCAAGCCACATGTGCGCATTTTCACACCTTTCTTTTCACCCAAAACAAGTAGAATTAAAACAATGAGAAAGTTTTTAAATTTCGATCACAAGCAAAAGCCTCGTTTAACTATTGTGCAGAAAAATATTTATCCAAATAAAAAAGGCACGATGAGATTGAAAATTTGGAGCTAAAATGACATAAAAAATTATACTTAATGATCACATGTACACACCTCATCTGATAATTATAAAAGATTACGATGTATTTAAAACCCAGGCAAAGGTTAAAGAATATTTCTGCACTTGACACTTTTTTGAGAGTTTTCTATCAATTATTCAACGAGTTAATGGAAATATTTACTTTGGATGAAACTCCACTACTGAGCCTTTGTCAATTTCAGCATGAAGTTTTGTTTGTTTTAGTATTCTTCAAGTTCTTCTCCATTCGATGGAACAACTCCTTCGCCATCTTCAGGTGCAGCAAACCCGTCCTGAAATAATAAATATTTATATAAATAATTAAGTTTCGCTTTGAAATATAATCGACAATGGTATTTTTACTATGCAAATATTAGATTTGAATTAGAGAATTGCACAATATCACAACAATCGCTTACCTCTGTGGCGTATAGAATTTCAAGTACTCTTTGAACAACAGCATTATTTTCACCATCTTCGTGCTCCTGACAGAATACTTCAATATCCCTTAATTTTCCAAAATAGAAGTCTCTTTCTTTTTCCAGACCTTCCAAATTCAACTTTGTTTCTGCTAACTAAAAACCATTTCAAACCATTAGACATCAAATCATATAACTTTTATGATTATTTTATTGTAACGACTGGTAAGATTTGGTATGAAATATTTAATGGTACCTGTGCTGTAAGTTCTTCAACCTGCGAGTTACTAAGTCGGTTATTACTTGGAGAACTTTTTGCTGGCTGTGGCCTTACCATCCCGACAGTGCTACCGCTATTACTTGTTCTGCCCATCGCAGGTTTCGTTCTTGAAGCAATTTGGGATGTGGTTGTGGGTGCAACTCTGTGCATAGGCTTACCAGGAGCTCCAGGAGATCCTAAAGGTACGCCACCTCTGGCATCTAATGCTGAATATGGCTCTCCTTTGTAATTGGCATCAAAGAATTTCTTAAACCATTGGACGAATTCAAAATTATCCTGGAAGCGACCTTTCACGAGCTTATCCACAGGAATCACCTTTAGCACCACACAAAATTACAACTTTATAATCACAAGCGCAAGTCCGACTGGGGACATTTCCCATTCGCAACTGTAGCTACTCCGAAAAATTTCATCTTTTTATATACCTTTTCCACTTCCATTTTCTTAAATGAAGCTTGAAGAATCTTAAAGTTCTGAATGTATTCATGCTCCAGCTTGGTCTGGAATTTCACTTTCTTCAGTTGAACACACCCTGCAAAAATAGAACGTTTACGAATGAATGCAATGCACCACAGTTTCATAGGTCTATATACGTAGTTCTATATGATGTGACCCAAATTTTTGCGCATAAACACATAAAAATGGTGTATTGTTACACAGAAAAAAACTAGAAAGCATTGTTATCAAAAACAGGCATCATCGAGCTCAAATAGTTCATGGTTTTTTCTTCCGTTCTTTAAGTATGTTACTGCACGAAACAAAGATTAACCGCGTTGACATGAACAAGTAACACTTGATTCAGAGTAGTTGACATGTTGCTTTGAGCTTATGAAGAGAAAGGAACTATTACTTCATGCTCAATTTTTTCCCTTTACCCTCAAGCCACTGTCTAGATAGCCAGAGTTGAGCTTTCTTTTGAGCCGGTTATGTAGACGTTAATCTAACCAAAGCGTGTACATGTAATTCTTTCCAACTTTCCTACATGAATTATATTATATACTGGTTGCGTGACTTTGGGAAAAGCAATAAAAATGAAAGATCACAAAACTGCCAACCTGCAGCTAAAATATTTATTAATTGTTCTTTTTGAAACCTATCCGAACTTTTTTTTACTGTATGTACCAGTATGAGAATGCTTTTGTGGCTAAAAATCTACCAGGCTATTTAATCATGAAGTTTAAACTGTTATAATTTATAAGAGCTTTATTTTGGAGAACATTTTTTGTCTTTTATCGTTGTGTATCGTCTTTTGGTATACGCAATGCTTCATACGGCATATTTCTCAACTTGATTTTTTAGAAAAATACTAACATAACCATCAGTGTCTGTAGTATCAACGAAACCCAATTTATTGCAAGAGTTATAACGTGGTATCATTAGCTGTTTTGCTTACCAGGGAAAAGCATATCCATAAATTGACAATAGGCAGCTCCGGTACATAATTCCTCAATTTTGGTCAGGTTGGCCTCAAGACATCCGTTAACCCAAGCAAGCATATCATGCCTACTTAGGTTATCAGTAGTAACACTGGTGGAATACACATTTACAGCCATCTTTTTTTCTCTTCTTCCAAATCTTCCTAAGTAAAAAGTTTTCGAACAATTACAGTAAAACTGGCAACAATCACAAACACATTTTCTCATGTAAGATGATGGTAAAGGATCATAGTACTGCGAGTCAGGATCGAGGATGCTCAATGGAGCAGGTGGTAACTCAGGCAGATACATGGAAATGGGTGGTAAAATGTACGTATCCATATTCTAACGCACATGCACAAGTAAAGAACAACGATAAATGTGCTGATATAAAGATAATGATGATATTATATTACACCCCTACACCTTCAAAACTGGTTTGATTTGCCGTACTCCTAACATCTATTTATCCCTTAAATGGGTAATGATACGATACTTTGTCTTCTGAAATGTTTGCTGTGTAAACACCATTTATATTCCAAAAAATTGTAACGCCAAGTGTGTGTTGCTTAAATATTCATTGCTTGAGAAAAACTGCAATTCGTCTGTCCACCTACGAGTACAATCAGTAAAGGAATGACAAAAGGACTCACGACGCGCGTCCCTAAATATGCACACTTTTCCATTTACAGAAGTATCGTGTGGTTGGACGTGTCACAACCGAGGTCTGGTTCATTGACGAAAGCGCAAATGAAACAAGCTAATTTGTGTGTGCATAGTTGTTAAAAATATTACTGAGTTTCGTGTTGCATAACACAAAAGCAAGGTGCTTTCAAGGTAAAGCGGAGAAAGCTAGAACTAGTAATAAATCTCCTCCGTCGGTATTCTCTAAAATAAAAATCTTCTGTGTCGGAAATGGACACAAGTAAAGCCGGGTACATTCTTATGATAACTACCGTCTGTAAACTTTAGCCATGCGATCAAAAGCAGTAATTCATGCAAATCCCAAAAGTACATACAAGTACTAGTATCATAATAATAAGCTCAGTTCAGCTAAAGTAGCATGTTAAAAATACAATTGTCATTGGTACACATTTAGAAGTTTGACAAGAACATAAAATAGAATTCGGACCTTTGTAAAAGTTGGCAATGAAAACTGAAGTGTTTCAACCTTACTAGTTTTTATGCTAAAAGACATGTCAGGTCAGTCAGATTGATTAGCTGGCTGGAAGCAGTAAAATGGTAACAATACAACATTAAAAATAGCCGTGTAGCAATTTACTGCTTTGTGTTCGTTTTGGAAGAAAATTGCGTTCGTCTATGCATTTAACTCTAAAACGTTCCTGTATAGTCAGTCAGCCACAACTGACCTTGACTTTACTCCCCTTGCTGCCATTCATTCAAGGCTACCTTGGTCATTTGTAGTCCACAGGTACAACGTTATACTTTTAACGACTGTGGCCACGCTGCGAATGGAATGGAGTGAAGTGCAATAATACACTTCCTCCAGCCATCGAGATCCAAAACGGCAGTTGAGCAAGTGGGTGGTGCGGTAAGCTAGTAATAAAAACTAATTTGATGCCTTACCTTTCTTGCATGACGTACTTGGAACTAGCGATAGTGAATACGCACGACAGCATTAAGCGGAGCACACAATGACCAAACCGAAATGGTTCGGAAAATGTAAAAGGTATGGTACTAAATTATTTGCTATAAAATAATGTACTGGTACTGAACTGTGCACTCTATAATAAACAACTTGCCATAGTGTTATGCTCCATTTATGTTCCATGAAAGCTCATTTACCAAAGCATTCATTGCATCCAACTCTCATTTTAGCTACAAATTAACTATTGAATTCATATGACTAACTTTGAAACAGTATAAAAACGAGAATCAACGCTCTGCAGTAAATACAAGTTTTCAAGCGCACCTGCATCTATCCCATTCATTTAGCAGATGGGTTTTCGAACTTCAATGTGCTCTTTATTCTTCATGTGTGTAAATTTCAAATGTTTTCCGCTGACTCATGGATTTGAAATTAGTACAAAGCAACACGAATGATGAAAAATGACTCCCTGAGTACTGAACTCTGTTGGACATGAGGATCAATAAAAAACACAGTCTTTCAAGGACAGCCGAGCATTAGAAGCAGTGTTCAGTAAAGTAAGGGACTACGTGTCGTGTCACCCAAAGGGAACATAAATGTTGAACGTGCATTGGGGCCCAGTGTATTATCCAGAAAATTGAATATCAGGTGCACTCAGTGCAGTGTACTGATTTAAACTCATGCTACATAGTATGCTTAGAACCGTTTTCTTTAAAGACCATGTACATAATTGAATTGAAAATATTGAAAATGGTCATCATGAAAAATGGAGAAAATCCATAATGATTCAACCAAATTCTTTGTTGGCAACTCACTTCAACTCACGAACAACAAAATGAGGGCCAGAGAAACTATCACCAAAATCGAAATGCCTCCTGCGCACACAACTTTTTATGACTTTTATGCCTATTGTCCTTGAGATTTCCAATTGCAATCAACGGAAATTAGAATGTCATTCAAGTTTGTAATCAACAATGGCCCCCTTCAGCTATCTCCAGTGCAGCAGTGGGCAGCAATGGTGCAAAATGGAGACAGTAAGAAATAACAACACACGATGCTGACGATGATAAGTTTCAAAATGATTTTGCGTTATTTATATGATCATGAAGGGTTATCGTGCGGTAAAATATGATGAATATTCTGCAATAACACAATAAATATGCTTTCAGCATATGCATATGCATAGAATCGAAAAAATTGGCCATTAGAGAAAGCTGCCCATTTGTCCAACCAAACTAATGGATTTACAACACAATTTGGCATTGGTGGTAGTAAGAACGCTATTGTGATTACTGATCATTAGTGGTAGTCTACTAGACTAAGTCTAGCCACACCTAACCCAACCCGAATGAAACTTTCACCGGCAGCCTTTCAGTCTGTCATTGTCCAACTCTTCTCCATAGTCCCTACATTTCAGACCTAATCAAACTCCTGTCTTCTACAGTAAGTCCCTGCTACTGTGCTACCTATAAAAGCTATAGCTTCATAAATTTGCATAATTTTCCAGCTATCAATTTGTAAATGTATTTCAAATCCAGTTTGACCTAGCAAAAAATGCTTACCGAAACATCATTGGCCCTTTTTTATTATAATATCCCATTGAAACGAAATTATTGTTCCCTTAAAGCACATTTATGCAATAGTCTCAATAGTGTCTCTCATGTTATTGAATTCAACTTTGTTAACCTTTCCCATTTCCTTCCGGTTTGAGTCAGTAATAGGCTCCATCCAACACAAAGATTAAAGATAACATACATGCAACGGCTGTCCACAACCAAGAACCAACTATACATCAATTGGTTTTATGCTAGTTCCTAAACTAACTCCGATTTTAATTAATACGCAGCAAGACCGCTTGCTGAGTCAGCCACACAGCAGTACCTACAAAAGAGCGATGATGACTCACCGCACGGTCACAATTTAAGTCAGTCACCGTTTTTCTAGCGATCAATAGGCATAATATGTGTCACCGACAATGACAGCTGACAGCTGCTACCCAAGGGCACCATACCTATCCCTCAATTCCCTGAATATCACCACACTAACCCCAGGTCGCACTTTCAAACCATTTTAACCACCTTTATATCTACCTTGAACGTTAAACCACCCAAAACACTGTTCCATTTATCCATACTTCACCGAAAAAACTACAAAACAAAAAAAAGTTTACTTACCTTCTACTCTTTAGCCGCGTAAAAACAAAATAAAAATACCGTGAGCAAATAAATAATTAAAAACTGTTAACTTGCAAAATTTTAAACCATGTACTGTGGTTAATGTTGATTGAACGAATTGACAAACTATTGTTTAAAATACTTGTGTATTTTGCACTGCCGCACCGCTCTTTCAATTTCGTTGTTATTTTGGCAATAATCTAGCAGAGTGTAATCGGTACAAAAAAAATCAGTATATATTATAGCAGATAGTGAGATAGATGAGATGGGTACTAGTAAAAAACGGTGTAAAAAGTGTAGTGAAAACGATGTGAATGAAATCTCTGTTTACCACTTTCCTACTTCGCATTTGTACATTCCTCCCGTGTGTGTACTCTCGTTATAATGGAAAGTATCTAAGGAAAAAATATCTACTGTTGTTTTGCCAGCAGCAGAGAGATATGTGCATTCATTTTAGATATTTCTGTCGGCATTCAGGCTCACGCTAAAAAAAACGACGTGATGAAACAAACAAACAAGAAGGGCGAGCAATACTTCTTTCTGTTAAAAAGCTTATGTTTAACAGTTAAAATATCTATCTACTTTTCCTACTCAAGTTGAGTAACTCAACAGCAACTCAGCACTCTCTAATTGATGCACAGGCTGAATTTTTCCGTTCCATGTTCATGTATTATACTAAACCGTAATATTTATAATGTTAGGAAAATGTATGTACGTAATATATAGGTACTTTACTTATGGACGGTTACATTTAGTTATGTATGTGGTGGTAGAGACAGAGAGGAAGTTATATATAATATGCACAATAGTTGAAATAGTGTGGTATGACATACATTGTATTTGTGACAAGTAAAACGGCTAAAAGTTAGTGCACAGTAGTAAGTAGGAAAGGAAGATCAAGCATCAAATCAAAAGGTAGATGCACTCTACTTGCTTGCCTCTTGCCTCCCAGTCCCGTGCCTTGTTTTGTGACGATTCCCGTTTTCAAAAACTGATGTTGTGCATAGTAATATATAGTGTAGGGCTTTAATGATTCTATTCTTTGGTTCTATTGTGTGTAGTATCAAGCGCAGAGCTTTATAACCTCATTCGCATTCAAAAGGCATTAATTTCCGTATTGCCCATAAAAAGTAAGTCACAAAAAGTTGTGATGATGAAATGAGCGTGTATTATATAGTGTTGTAGGAAATGGGCGCAGGATTTTGTAAGGATCTTTGAACGAGATTCCATTGTATAGTATAAAATTTGATAGTGTAAGTATATAAACTGTAAAAGCTTTTCAAAAATTTTATTAATGCATATTTTAGCACGTTCCTTTTGCATGATTATGTCTTAATCATCTAACTCTTTAAAATTTCAAAGGCATTAAAGTTTAATTTCGGACTAGCCATATTGACAAAACTGCATGGTTTGTCAAATGTGAAATATTGAATATAGACGGCCAATACAGACATTGATTAAATGCTACAAAAATCCTAACATTTGACATTTACTTGTACCAAACCAAGTAATGTTTCTTGTATATCGCATACTGCAAAATACTGTAAAATATATTGCATGAAATCGGACAGCAAAAAATCTGCGTTTGCAGTCCAAGCTTTAAATGTGTATACCCGTTCAAAATACTAATGGTAATAATGATTTTTATCATGTACTTGAAAGGAATGAAAGTACTTTACTAGCATTACTTAAAGCGGACTGGGCATTTTGTAAGTAAGTACATAAGTCATAAACGTGTCCGCGAATTCAGGCTTTGAAAGGTGTCACACCCACCGGATACCAAACATTACCTCCAGGAGAACAACTAGATCATTTGTCCCTGCTGGAGAATCTCAGTCAGACCATTTAACCATTTAATCTCTTCAGAATAGCAACTCAGTACACCATTTTACAACAACGTTCTTGTATTTGTAAAGACTGGATTATGGATTTGTACTATGGCTTAGGAATCGCGGATTTTTCCTTTCCGCAGAATTCTGCGTCTTGACCTCTGCTGATGAGAGGACGCCAAATTGGTATCTTAATTAGCCTCCTGAGATCAGAGCTATTTATTTATTTAGTTTGTTTACGTTGTTGAGATGTCTCGATTGGAAACCCAATTTTATAGGTAAATTAGCCTGATCAAGTTGACTGAATGCATGTTCGCATGTCATGTCATGTCATGATCTTGATGATTTTAGAAAGAAAAAATGTCATGATAACATTTGGACACAGTAAACAGCAGCAATTTTAGAACAATACTCTCTAACTAAAGGATTGCAGTGATAGTCACTTGGAGGGGAGCTTCAGCCAATGGTCTCCGGAAGGTGATGTTTGGTATCCCAGGGGACCCGAACCGAGATACCGCTTTGAAGTAGCCAAAGCCACACGGCTTGCCACTTTTTTCATGAAATACAATGCAATGAGCAATGGTGAATGTCTTGAGTTTCTTTTCGTGTAAAACTTTTCATTGTTTTTATAGTATTTTATCCGTTGACGGAAGGATCATAGTATGCAATATGCCACATTACTTAAGTATTACTGCATAATACGTACGTGCGCGAAAAACTTTTGATAATGGCACCTGAGTCAGCTTTTGATGAAAGTACAATATATCAATGCCCAAGTTGCCTTACCAAGCGCTACATAATACGCATCTACCTGAAATCCATGCCAACTTTTTTAAGTTGGTCGAAAAAATTAAAAACGTACAGGCAGGTACATTTGTCTTTTGGGTTTCTAATAGGTATGTATTCATTTTCACTTGTTTGCGCTTGGTGACGGATTTGGAAAAAGACATAATGATGCATCAGCTTATCAATTTGCTGCAAGCAAAAGCTAATCATTGCCAAAGAAACAAGGCGACGACAGATTGCGAACGGTTGTAATTGGAATAACCAACAACCAATTTTTAATCGATGATTACTTTTAATTGTAATCGTGAAAAGCTATAAGGGCATTTGTTTATCCATTTTACTCATTCCTCATCTCAAACTTTATTTATAAAATTTACAATGACGACACCCCGACCGCATATATGGAGATTATATTATAGATATGCAATTTTGTTTTTTATTATTATTCACTCATTCGTAATATGCACTTCAACTACATTCAACACTTACTTTCGTGGTTTCATTGAGATTTCTTATCCCACGCGTTTGGTTTTACATCCGGTCCGGTGTCTTGTATTCTTACTGCTTGCTATAGGTATCTCATTTTAAAGAACCATTTTAATTGGCAGTCATGGTTAAGATTAGATTTATTGCTGAATGTTATAGTTTTGGTATGTTAGTTACTGTAGATTCCTAATTTTCATTCTTAAAAATAAATTAAAACTACATTGGCCTTTAGCAAGCTTTAATATATTATCTAGCAATGTATCCAGAATCTAGATTTAAGATTATTAAAGGTATTTCAGAAAAAACGCAATTTTACTTTTCGTCAAATTGGTAAAAATAGTATTTCATTTTATGACTTTCATGCAAATGGAATGTAACATGTAACACAAACCCAGAGAAAATGGCAACAAGTAATGAATCAAAGCAAAATCCATTAGTTAAAATATCACTAGACTAAGTGCATCACAAGTAAAACATCTAATTTAAAAGATTTGAATAAAGTATCATCTTCAATCAAGTATACGAAAATATGAATCGTACCTGCAACTGCAATGACCATGGACGGTTATAGAATATTTGCATATCGGTTTTAAAAGAAGAAAAATGTTATCGGGAATTGACATGCATGTAAAAGACAAATATGCATACTAAAACTATGTTTTGCCAGCAGTAAGACCACTCTTATTTATGTCTTCGTCTAGAAGTCCGCTTCAGTTATTTATAGCCTTTTCAGCTCGTTGCGTTTGTGACTTTTTGAATAATGGATTTAAATAAATAAAAATTGTATATCACTGGAGTTTAAAAATCACAAAATTTGTAAAAAAAAAACAATTCTTAGATACAAACCTTTGTCTTTTTGCATACGGCGCAGTAAATAAAATATATATATAAATGGAAGTGTTATGATTCTTAATTTTCAATATTTTTGCTGTACTGTTGTTTCCGACACACATTTTCGTACCTTGAAATTTACAGACTGTTGGCTCGTTGGTAGTTGGTGTTTTCATTGTGTATACTTTGGACAGTTCAGGTTTTATGAGTATAGTGCATTTACTTGTTTCCTAATTGGATTTATAATAATGAATCTGGAAGGTATTTTGAAATTTAGTTGGTGAATGGGTGGGCTTAGAGTGCTGACGTAGTACCGGAGTGCGTAGTTGATTTTTTAAACATGGTCCTGACATTACATCCCAAAATTTAGCTGTGTCTCTAATTGATTGCATAATTGTTCTTTTTATTTTACAGTTCAATTAAATTGTGGAACAATATCATATACTAGTATTCGGAACAAACGGGCGGCTTAAAAGTTGTCGCAATGCTAAAATTCACAAAATATGGAAGAACTCCTTCCACAGGAAGTTTTGCGGGAAAGGAGAAACCGGCAGTTGTTCTTACAGCTTTTACGGAAATGACTGAGGTATTAACTTGTTTTATTTAGGTTACTCATGCTAGTTAATGTGTGTGTGGAAAAACATTATGCAAATGAAAATGCACAGAATTTGTGTACAACTCAACGGAAGTGTTTGCAACTAAATAACGAAACGTTTCTGCTTTCAGGCTGCCCCAGAAGAAACTCAGCAAGAAGAGGGTCAAAAGCACACAACCAAGTTCGTCAGCAGAGGGAGCCTATCTGCCAACAAAACATCAGTCAGTCAGCTACTACCAGCAGCCTCCAAGACGTACCTAATTAGGAGCAAACTATCAAAGAGTGAACTAATGCAATTAGAAATGGAAGATGAAGTTACAAAATCTGTTAAACAACAAAATGCAAAGCAAGTTCTATATAGTAAGCCTCCTTTAATAATCAAATGTCACAACTTAGAGGAAGTAGACGGAGAAAAGAAAAGATGCAAAAAATCTGCATCTAACTCGTTTCGAAGTATGAGTCCGATTAAGTTGCCTGTTTATAATGACGGATATTTTCCAAAAGTACGACCTCTAAATAAATTGTTAACAATGAAAAGATCAGGTTCAGATTCCGGACTTATGATGGGAGAACGTGTTCGCATGAATAAGTGCTAAAACAAAGGGTACCATGTAGTTTTATGAATTTTTATGCTTTAGAGAAAAATGAAATTTTGAACTAATGACAATGTAATAGTCAATTATTTTTATTATTTATATAATTCTTTATTTATCTTATTTTAGAAATAATTCTTATACACAGTCAAGTATGCATAATACATATATATGGAAGAGTCAAATATGTTATAGATTTTTACAACGCATATACCTTACGTATTTTGTAGATAATTTAGATAAATAATTAAATAATATATTTCAATAATTTTTTACATCGAAATAAAGAAATAAAAACTTTTATTAAAAGTTCTGCATTCTGTGCAACATCCTAGATTTGTTATAAATGTTTGACGATGTAGGTTCAAAATTACGGTTTTAAATTTCATGGTTCCAGTAATGTCGTTGCCACTATTAACTTGCATTTAATCTGGCACTACGAAGTTCAGAGGGTACGCATGATAAATTCGAAATAACCGTTCATTGCCCTGTTCTAGAACGCTTATTTACTTTGAATCATTTGCCTGATCTTTCATCAATTTATCATCTATTCAGTGTATTCAGTGCTACGTACCATTATAATAATAGCTTATGGCAAATAATATATTTCGTTCGTTTTTGTTTGTTCGTTCGTTCAACGAAGTTGACCTTGGGTAGTACTATGAATATGATTGTATTCAGCAAACAATTCATTCCTGTCTGATGTTTGCGCTTAGCTCGTGTGGAAGTATTCATAGTGTAAAATGGAGTGCGGATCTTAATGAATTGTCTGGTTTTGTACCATAATCATAATACGCACGTGTAGTTTTCCATCAGATACAGTAATTTAACCAACACAATAATCAACTTCATAACATCATACACATTCCGGCTGATATTTTTGCATACGCGTGTGAGAGTGAGTGATTGTTAAAAGTTTCTCTTCAATAATATGCCGTTTCATACCACGAGAATATTCTTGTTCGAGTCTTGTTTTATGGCTGCTAGTTCTCCAGTCTAAAAAAAGTTAAATTTTGAAAAGCACACATCAAAGATCAAATTTTGGTTAATCGCTTCACATAACTTTAATGCATGCACAACAAGTATGCACATGTATATCTAAAATATTGTCATGTCCAATATTTTTAAAATATAATTGACCATCACAATCACGTCTCTCAGACAGAATCTGTCTCACAAATTGATGATAATTTCAACAACTTAAGATTGAACATGTGTATTGCAAGACTGAAGTGAAAGTGTAATGTCTCATTGATTAGCATTATCTTTTCATTGATAAGAAAATATTTTGATATGTGTATAAATTCAAGTTTGAACAAAACGCATTTGTTGTCATTGTCATTTCCCTTGTTACCTAATCATGCAGCTGCGAGGGCTCGGTTATCAGTTTTTGTGTTGCTCGGTAGTAATTTTTGCATTTAAGTGTAATAATCCTTTGGTATTGCTTGCTTGGTAACTACCCAACGAAGCCCATTGCCAATTTTCTTCATTAGTTCATTCAAGCTTCAAGAGCTTTTAATTAACTGCTCACCTCGGATTTTAATTTGGTTCGTATTGAAAATTGATTGTGGAATTGTGCAGGCAGTTAACGAAATAATGTTTATCTTTATCTGCACAGCCATCTTGGCTGCAGTTCTTGTAGGAATAAAGTTTACACAGGATATTTTCCCAAGACGTAAGCAGATTATTATGAAGGTCTTAATACAGGCTTTTACATTCCACTTTTATTCTATCAAATTGTATTTGATATACCTAGGCAATTTCATATTTCCCTAGATGATATGTGGTGTTTTACTAAAAAGCCTTTGCTTGCTAAAATCTATTTATTTTTCAGCTTTAAAGATATGGCTGTGCAAAAAAGCCGTATCAAATTGGATGAACATCCAACCGCAAAAGTTTGGAAAACCTGTTGTGGTGCTTGAACCGAAGACGTTTGCAGATACAGGTCTTCTAGCTGATGAACAAGAAATTTCAGTAGAGAGACCTGCCGTGCTTACCAATCCGGCGGTAGGTAAAATCAATTCTGCTGGCACTATTAGCGTTTCCAATAAAATGATAATTGGATAGTCAATTAGAAAACGTGCAATGCTAAATACATGATGAGAAAGAAAGTCTGTAGTAATAAAAGCGTCTTATTGTTACGTTTTAACTTTTATGAATGGAGACAGTTAAGAGATGAGTACAAAATTTACGGCACAGACGAGGAAGGAAATGGTGTGTCCGTGAAAATGACAAGATTTTCCAATAACCAGACACATGCTGATGTTCTCATTAGTTTGCAAGATGGCATGTATCAAGGTACGTAACCTCCACTATATCCTTGAGTTTTCTCAGCGGAAGGAAGACAGACACTATTATTAAGAATCGAAGATTCTTTCTAATTTCCTGTTCCGGCCGTCCGGCCGTCCGTCCGAGCACGTTTTTCTCCGAAATGGCTAATCCGATTCCAACCAAATTTAGTATACAGACTCTAGTGGACCTCCGACAGAACCCTTATGAATTTCAGGTCAATAGGTCAACTCCAAAGGTCAGAGGTCACCAACGGTCAAACATTTTTACATAGGACCCATATTATGCGGCACATGATTATAGGTCCATTTTTGACCAGAATTACGAATCCACGGTTTGTTTGTTAAAATTTAACTATTTAGGCCTTGAAATCAGGGCCTTAATTTTCGAATTCGCTAATTTAATGGATCTATGCTGTGTGACACATGATTATAGGTCCATTTTTGACCAGGGTTACAAATATGATATCCATTAATTAAAATTTAACTATTTAGGCCCTGATTTGGGCCCTTAATCTTTAAAATTTTCAAATTAATTGATATACCATGTGTGACACATGATTTTAGGTCCGTTTTTCACCAGGATTACAAATATGATGTCCATTAGTTAAAATTTAACTATTTAGGCCCTGATTTGGGCCCTTAATTGTTAAATTTTCCAAATTAATGGATATATCATGTGTGACACATGATTTCAGGTCCATTTTTTTCCATGATTACAAATATGAGGTCCATTTGTTAAAATCCGTTTGTTTACGGGCCGAAGGCCCCGCCCCGGGGTTCTAATCTTCGATTCTTAATTACTGCATTTGCTATTGCTTTATTTTATCTCACTGCGTGTAATTGTTATTATTATATTTATTCGGGAAAATTCATTCGCTATCATTGACAGAGCTTTTTCGTTTTCTCTAGCATCTTACAATGGGGAAACGCCAAGTGCTTATGACTTTTCTCTGGGGAATCTGAAAATGGAGATGGCAGAGCCATTCAGGATTTGGCGTATTTGGTATAATGGGATCATGACGTAAGGACTTAATAAAAGTATAACGTTTTTTTTTTCATAAGTCTATATATTTAGTTTCTATTTATACCGTAAAACTGAATGAAATTTGTAGTACTCACTACTCACTCAATAACATGTAGCAAGTACATCATGTTATGACACTTGTAATAATATATAACTTACCTACAATATGAATGTTTTGAAAGATGCCATCAAAAATACCCTATTTTTACAGATTTTCATCGAAGCAGAATAAGAAGAAAACGCTTGTTCATGTGGTGTTCAACTTCTTGTAAGTAAATCGTATATACATTACACTATTATTAAGATAACTTTATTGTGATATTTCTTTTCGGTTGTGATATCACTGTGTGTGCTATAATTCCTTTCTTGAGAAGTCATTGTGTTATTGTCCATTCGTATTCATCTCAAGGATTACATATTCTTGTACAAAAGCCGATATGCAAATATCGCATAGTGCATGGCAAACCTAATGGCATAAAGAGCAAGCCGAAGGCATCAGTGCCGATTTCTCTTCTCCGCCTGTTCTTACTCTTTACATTTTATATGGCCTGGCTCTATCCAAATATTTTTGCTCTGTACTTTAAAGCGCCTTATTGCTTACAAGCACATCAATTTTAAAAAGAGAATTTCCAGTACTATGCTAAAAGGTTTAACTCGTACATACATGAAGCTCTTTCCACTTCAGTGACTAACTTACTTTCATTTATTCACTCAGATGGAAAGCGTTAGAAGGTCCGGTGGACAATAGGAAGAATGGAAATGCAAACTTGCTTGCTAACCACTTATGCTGCAGTCACCGTTTCGGAGAAAACTTGCCAAGTCTATTGTAAGCCTATTTTCCACTGAAACAACATTCAATAGAAGTAAAGTAATAGCAAGAAGTTTTCTTATAAAGTGGATAGTTCAGTCAGTATACAACGGATATTTTCCAAGATGTATGAAAAGGCGAACTGCAAATAAACTTTCATAAAAGCAACATTTTCCCACGTACTTACATTGTACGTACATTAGTCTGAAAAAGGTTAATAACACGGAGAAAATCATATTGACCGTATTATATATTTTAACAGGAAACTTGTCCCCGAAGGATATTCACAAATGGGAGCCATACAAGGAACATTGTTACACGGAGAAGGAGGCGTCAATATTAATGATCAGAATGACTCTGATAATGCTATACATCTATATCTATACGGGTTTAGGACACGAGAAATTATTAGTTCCTTTGGATTTACGACAATGTTTGATGTCTTTTCCGTGACAGGAGAAAGTCCCACTTTTCTTAGGGAGGATGCTAGAAGGTTGGAGTTGTTTGCAATTTCCAACAATGGGGACGGTTTTCGATTAAAGGCTGTAAACGGTGTGTAGTAACATATAATTTAATGCATTTGATTTTTAGCCCATAGCTCACAATTCTGCACTTGTAAACGATCTATGAAACCATCATAAACCACTATAAATGGTGCGTTGATTCAAAGCAACTAATAGGGGGTACTTGAGACAAGCTCATGTTTGACTTTCCTTTAGGCATTTTGTTTCCATTATTACTAACCGCCCACCCAACGTATATGTTTGGACAACGCTAAAGCTGTACCCTCTTTTCATTACAGATAGGATGCGAGCAAAGTGTCTCTTTTTATTATTCAAACGATCCGTAGTACTACTACTACAGTAAACACACCTTTCATCACTTTCGTCTCGAAACTTTCGGCAACATTACGCTTGAGATGTCTTTTACATGAAAAGTGATGCATGATGCAAAGGAAATTATACACTTTTTAATTGGTGTCATAACAGATGAATGGACAGATGGGCGGATGCTGTGGGCTTCTTATGCGGTTTCTTTAATTACTAACATTGACTGCTCTCCATCCCTATTTTCCACCGACTTAACCGTTCCAAAACTGTTCAACATTTTTGGTAAGTAATTATACTATACCTTACAAATCTGCTACAAAGTATGCTACATAATTTCCAGCGAATTACCTTTCAATCGCAAAATTGCTAATAATTTGTCATTTTATAGTTCTTGCCATAAAATTAACAGTTGAATTTTATGCTTTAAATCGAAATACAAAAGAATACTTGAGGAGAAAGAGTACCGTTGAATTTATGGTTCGTTAAATTTGATATATCCAGATGGCAAAAGGACATCAAAAGTGGAAATTTGGTCGCTAGTGAGGACTCTACAACTTAGTAATGGTTCTCGTATATCGTATCTAAAGTTGACCATTAATGGCGAAAATGCAAATGGGGTTTTAATTCTCAAGTATGATGCACTTAAAGCTTACAAAAACAGCAACAAGGCTACTGAGCAAGAGATCATTGCCAGTTCCATCATTCTCCAGAACCAAGTAGGCAATCGTACATGTGAACATCATCTTTCAACACCAAAAGTTTATACACATCAAAAGAACGACGATTTTCTACGTAATATTGATGCAAGTAGTCATCGTGAAGTCTTTGATAAAAGCAGTTATTGTCTGGAATTTTGTCAACCATTCTGTCTTCAAGTGCCCCAAGTTGGTGGAAAAGGGGCTTCACTGGCAAAACTACAAGCTTTCACTCAGAGTCGACCAGATGCAAAGGTAAAAGTATGATGTAGTTGTTAGTTGCTACGGTGCTCACTGTATTTACACTGTACTACATGTGCTATATAGTGATGATACATCTGCTAGAGCTTCAAAAATTCCTTACCTTGATAGATGGTTGTACTAGTAGTCAAAGATTGACATAATTTTGAGAAGCTTCTTCATTTTATGATTTTATGAGAAAGAATGCAAAATGCTTGCACAAATAGTTCAATATGTACATGAAGCAACTCATACATCATAATCATCGATCACTGTATTCTTAAATTCTGGGAAAATACATCTTTCATTTTTGTAAGGTGGTTTAAAATGAAAAAATGACGATGAGTTTCAAAGAACAAATTTTACAAATGAAACGGAGAGGGAATAAACCATTGGTAAATGGACATAAGAATCGAAGAATGGTCCAAACACAAGGTTAAATTTAACAAATGGACATCATATTCGTAATCTTGGTAAAAAATGGAACTAAAATCATGTGTCGCACAGCATATGTCCATTAACTTGGAACATTTAACAATTAAGGCTCCAAATCAGGGCCTAAATAGTTAAATTTTAACAAACAAACCGTGGATTCGTAATCCTGGTCAAAAATGGACCTATAATCATGTGTCACACAGCATAGATCCATTAAATTAGCGGATTTGAAAATTAAGGCCCTGATTTCAGGACCTTACAATCCGAATTTTAACAAACGGACTGTGGATTTGTAATCCTGGTCAAAAATTGACCTAAAATCATGTGCCGCATGATATAGGTCCTATGTAAAAATGTTTGACCGTTGGTAACCTCTGACCTTTGGAGTTGACCTATTGACCTGAAATTCAATAGGGTTCTGTCCGAGGTCCACCAAAGTCTGTATACCAAGTTTGGTGGAAATCGGACCAGCCATCTCTGAGGAAATCGCATTAGAACGGACGGACGGACGGCCTGACGGCCGGATCAGGATCTTAGTAAGAATCGACCTTCTTCGATTCTTAATAATATTAAAAACTTTGTTGGAAATATTTTGAGTTAGAGATAAAGTACACACATGAACAAAGTTTTCTGTAATTCTCAGAATAGGTCGTGCGAAATTCGTACTACGAAAACGCATATCGACAGGGTTACCATCTACGATAGTGATGTTTGCCATTTCCTGATTACTTTATCGCATTTTATAAATTAAAGAACTCATAAATTATAAGTCGCATCATGTGTTAATAAATACTGCATCGTATTTGAATTTACAATTTATATCTACCTATACAGGTAAAAACTGCACGAGGCTTCTGTGTAACCACCGCACTCTTCCGCGAACTGCTAGACCTGGAAAAGTTCTCTGATATTTTGAAACATGCTACTTCTAATGGTGAACAAACTCTGGAGGATTCATGCTCCTTGTAAGTATGTCAAGGATTCGCAATAAATATAGCATTTCTATTCGGAATGTACAAAATTTGTACTACAAATCTAAAAACGAGCAAAGCTATCAACCTTAACTAATTGTGAGTTATGGTCAGTATTTCTATTTTGCTATTGTTTTTTCTGCGCTCACCATAAACATCCCTATAAAAAAGATTGTGTGTATTATAATATATAGGCACACTATTTTTAGATGAAACGAACAAAATAGTAATCAAAGCAAACAAAATTAGGATATCAGAAAAATATTACACCTAATATTTTTGAAAAGTACATAGTACATATTATGTACGTAAGCAAAGCATAATATAGGTAAATCGAAACTAGGGTCAAACAGGGGAATTCAATTTCATGGGATTTACGTCGTATTTTCAGGATGACAGCAAGATTTTTGATTTACCCATATAACTGGTCATGTAGACGTGCATATGCCTTGGATATTCCAAATTTTATTGCAAAAATTGAACCTAACATTACTGTTTACACAAGCAATGCAGACATGTGGTGTATGGGTGTACGGTAGTTAGCCTTCAAAAGACTTTAGTTACACCGGACTCTAGTTCCAATTTTTTAGCTCACTTTTTTTTAGTTACTCCCGGTCTTTACATCCATAAATACTTTAGCTACAAATTTTTTTAGCTCCACCATTTTTAGATCCATATTGATATGGGCTTACATGGATATGAATATGCTTGTTTTAAAATCTAAAATGACCATATGCATTTCTTGCTACCAAACTTCTTATATTTTTCTTTTATCAAAGTTACATTGCAGAATTTCATCCAGTGTAACCAGAAATGACTTCAAGTATAGGGGGGGAGGATAAGTTTATTTATCACTGTCGTAAAGTTAACGATTGCCTGATGACACAGGTAAAGTACAATAATTTGAGTTGGTAACAATGGAATAAATAATAGGAAACTCAAAAAATAGGAATTGGTACAAATAATAAGTTTTAAAAACTATTAAGTAATTTGTGGTGAGTAGAGATGGTTGTGTAAGATCCTGCACGATCCTTTTACAGGCAATTGGTAGCAATATCCTCAATAATGATTTGTCACACCAAGTTCCTTAAGTAACGACCGTACAGAAGTAGGGATTGTTCCTCGTGATCAATAAGCAATCCGTGGACAGTGCTTTGGCATTGTGATTTAGGTTACATTTTATCACTCACAGTCCTCTTTGAATGGTTCATATATTGGCTTTCTTTTCTATATCTACATCAGTGGCCTGTTCATTCAAAGTTCATAGAAGTTCATTCAAGTTTTTACGAGTTACTATCCGCAAAGTACTTACGCTTACAACAAAAGTATTGATTGGTTAGCCGATTTTTTATACTCAACGGGTTTTGGGGGCTGGGTAAGATTTTAGTCACTATGGATGGATTGAATGGTATCAGTCAGCAAAAATAATATTTTTGCGAACACATATGAGCCTGCACATTTAAAAAAGTAGTTATGAATTTACAATATGCTCATTATTTCATATAAAGACGTTAGGTCCTTAAGGTACATTTGCATGTTTGTTAAACTGACGACATTTTGGGGTATTGCAAAATGTACGACTTTAAAATATCTTTTAGATTAAAAAAATGAGTAAGAACTATCTTTAAGTAAACACATTATTTCAAGTTTTGTTGAGAGTGTGCCACGCCATGTGCGACGACTCTAGGATCGGCGTAAAAATTAAGTAACATACCGAAATTTTGCATATTCGTATTTTTCAGAAACTTTTCTTGTATTAGGTACTATTGGAAGTTGTTTCATCAAAAATGTCGACCGGATTCGTAATGCCACTTTTGTTGTAAAAACTGCAGTTATAGTGCTTGATTCTATAATTTCGAACAGTTCTTTTTGTGATGTTTGAAACTTTTGCATTTTCTTCGAAAGCATCAGTAACCGGAAATTTCGTGATACTTTAGGGAATAAATTAAGGCTTAGTTCATTGAACGAATTCCATTATCTTGGTTTATCAGTCAAAATGCTTTATACTGGATTGGTGGACAAATGTTTTTAAATTCATATGTGATTCTATAAATTTTGTACAGGACCTATGCACTCTAGTTTTAAAGAGCATGTAATACTTGCGGTCAAAAAAGCTTCTACGAAGCGACTACGAACAGAAGCCGTCAGATCTGTTTTTACGAAATCCAAGTTGTGCTTGAATGCGGGAGTTCTTTGGTCATATGAATGACCAAAAAGGTTTGGAAACCACTGATTTTCCAATTTAGTTAATTTCAATTAGAGTAAATTTTACAATGAAAACTTTTGGAAGTAAAGGCGTTGGAGCTCAAAAATGGGTGGAACTAAAGTCCATTGGAACTTAAAAAAGTGGAGGTTAGAGCCAAGTGGAGCTAGCATCCTTGTAGCTAAATGTAGGTGTAGCTAAAAAATTGGAGCTAACTACCTAAGACCGGTGTATGTATGCAAATAAATAGATTTTTCGATCCAACTCTTTGCAGTTGTAGCGAGTTTGTTGTGATCCCTGGGGCAATGCGGAGACACTCTTGTATAAAAGTTTGTAATTTTCTAAAATTACATGAATAAAATTCTTACAGCATTGCAATGCATTGCAATGAAACTGTGTTTAGCTTTGATAGTAGCAGTTTAACTGTTATAAGAATTTGTTTCTTCATCTTTTCTTTACATTTAGTCATTTTGTAAGTATTTCAAACAGAAGAATTAGAAGTACGAAAGGCCAAAGAAAATTGAATAAAAACTAGCCGAGTAAACAATGGACGAGAAAAAAATTTAGATATAAAATTCAATGTTATTGCTCATCTAAAACTGTCGCAATTTTTTTCTCCTCCAGGGTAATAAAAAGGATAAAATCTAGTGATGCAGAGAAGAGGATTTCAACTTTAATATCCCAACGGATTGAAACGGTATTTGGAAAAGAAAATCGAAACAAGATTAGATTTGCAGTGAGGTCGTCAGGAGTTTTGGAGGATGGCGCAGATCTCTCATGTGCAGGGCAGAACGAAACTTTCCTAGGAGTTTCCCAGGACTTTGTTGCGAAGAAAGTTGTAGAATGCTGGGCATCATTGTTTACAGCCCAGTCAGTGAGATATCGCCTGTAAGTTATGTGCATGGTCAACTTTTAAATATAGAAATGTAGTTTTAATACATGTATCCATGCTTGTGTGTACCAAGCGTGTGCTTTTCCCTGCAGTCCAAGCCCGGAATCAAATGTATTTAAGGTGCTTCCCTAGGAACAGCACGTATCCCGCAATTTCCAAAGTACTTTTACAACAGTTTTCCTTTTTGTACTTTTGTGCGCCCTATGGACCTTCATGCTTCATTCTGTATCGAGTTGTATTTATAACCAGTTTAAGCCACTTGGCTGGATGACTGTAAATGATGTGCAACCCCTTTTTCTGGTTGACCTTCATGTGCTTTTGGCTTTGGAATTTCAAAGAAGCTTTTAGTTACTTTTGCTTTGTTCTGTAACAATTTTACGCGACTGAAAACTAGATACATATAATATAGCACAGGGTCTAAGAGTCTTAAAATAAGCTTACTTTTAGCATCACGACTTTGACTAAAAGTCTTTTCTGGCTTTTTCCGTTTATCATTTTTAAACAAAAACTCCATTCTTAAAACACTAGTAATCACGGACAACCGGCAGTAAGTGAAATGGGCGTAGTCGTTCAGGAAATGGTGGATGCCACAAGAGCGGGAGTAATCTTCACCGCTGATCCTCGAACTGGAAATCCTTTCCAGATGATCATCACAGCAAACTATGGACTTGGAGAAGTAAGTGGAACTTAAAACCTAGCAATTCCCAAGTCATTAAAAATTCTTATACGGGTACGCTTGCTTTAATGAAACAAGGAAATTTTCGCCTGAGCTATATCCATTCCAAGTATATTTGTTCTATCATTGAATATTGGATCATTTTCCAATATCGTAACCTTTGAGCTGCATAATAATGGTTCATCCAATATTATGTGCGCAGATTGCATATTTTAAATTACTTTTTCGTTTATGCTGCTCTCCTTTGTTTTACTAACTACCGCACTCTCCAGAGCGTCGTTTCAGGATCCTGTGATCCAGACACCATCACATTAATTCGGGTTGGACAGGAACAAAGTGGGTGGAATACAGCAAGTGAAAAATGCACGGAAAACTTTCACAATGGGTTCATTATGGCTTCCACTAATAATAAATGGTGGACGGACGTGACTATCAGGGAAAAAGTTTTGGGAGAGAAGAGAACAAAAATCATTTGCACTGCTGCAGCAGTTGTCGACAAAGAAAGAGATATCGACGACAAGCCTGAAGACGGGAATTCTACCATGGAAATTAGTATGGCAAACCAAGAATCCCAACAATTTTGTCTTGATGAGGAAACAGCAATCAAGCTGGGGATTGTCGCTGCTGAAATCGAGCTATTCATGGGTCATCATAAACCCGTTGATATTGAATGGGCAATTGATCAGGTACGAGAATTCAAAAGCTTGTTGTATACATATGCCTCAACAATGGAGAATCTTGATTACCTGATGATGATGATGGGGTGGAAGAAAGAGAGCAATGTGAATGTCCACTGATACAGGGAAAGTTGGCTGCTTTCTTTTGTCGTTTTGTCCTCATATCTATGGCTGCACTGCACGTCATCACTATCAAAATCTATCCACCATTTCTCTGAACTTCCATTGCTTGGTTGTTAAGTACATGGTGCGTCAACATCATCATCATCTCATCTCTCTGCCTTTTACTCATATAAGGCTAAATTGTTTTCGTTGAATGATAAAAGCTATTTTACTTTCTCCTCTCATCCGATTTCATGGCACATCGCGCTTCCTCATTTATTTCGTCGACTTTGCTGCCTTTATCCTCATTTCTTTTTTGTTCTTTCTGTAATAACTCCCATTAGAGTGGACAAATATTCATCCTTCAATGTCGAAATCTAACTGCGCTGGATGCGTGGTCAGACTTTGAAATATTGCACGAACTTGACGCGGGGGTACGAACGAAGCTGGATCGATTCACTACTGCCAATTCGGGGTGATTATTTAACTTACCTATTCTGATTTTATTGTGTACTGTTACTTCCAACTAAATAGGCTACTTACTGTGAGGGCTAATATAAGCAGCATCTTTTTGGAATTATGTCCATCCACATCCATTTTTCTCTCTGGGGATCGTCTCTTGAGCCTACATATAAATAATTACTATATAGTTTGAAGTATATCAAACAAATAGTTGGATGTCGATAATATATACTGCGCATTGTCTACTGATGCTATTTGTAAGTAATTTCTACTTCAAACTTGCTTATTCTTTACAGCGAAGTTCTTCCAAAGGCTATTCATGCTATTGGTCAAACGGTGAGTCGCTGCCTAGACATCACTGTTCAGAAGCAGGTTTACTTGCGAAAAGGAGATCCGTTTCCGTTAAGCCCGTACACAAACAACTCATGTCCCATTTTTCAACAGCGACTTCACATCAACATGTTTCAAACATTGTATGCCACAGTCGAAAAGGAAATCACTACTGCTTCTATTTGCATTGATCAAACAGTGTTTGGAAGACAAGTGATTGATGAAGAAATAAGGGAGATTGCTGCCAAGCGGTTTGGTATCGCCTCTGGAAGTAAAAAACTACGAGATTTGTATCTAACAATAAAAGTAAGGCATATACAGACAGGATTTACTTTAAAGTATCCAATAGCTTATTGGAAAAGTCCGAATAACAGGGAAGATGCGTTTACAATGGAGCATAAATTTTCTTCTTTGTCCATTCGTAGATGTTTAGAGCTTTCAAATCTTTAGCAGAGGAAGCAGAGAAGGAGTATAAAAACTTTAAATTGGACTACGCGTGCATTCCACAAAATTCCCTGGATATTTATCAGCAACTATCGAAAGATATGATTCACCTTTATAATGTGAGTATTCAAGTATTTCATTTCACGTCAACCTGGATTTGTTGCAATGTGATACAAATACAAGCAAAGTTTAAAATGAAACCTATTGAAACCTGTGTTTTCTATTTGGCTCTATCTAACAGACTTGCACATCGCATTTGGTTACAACTCAAAGCAGCTCAGGAAGTCAGTTTTTTCTGTTTTTGTTTTTGTCAGAAGGAAAGAAACGTAAGCTTTCATACTCATCTCATGCTTTGCTCCATCCAGGGGTATCCATCTTTTTTGTACAAATATTTGAGTATGGTTACTTTTTGGTTGAGTGCTTGTAGAGGTCTTATATATATTTCTATGCCGTGAGCTAATACATGCAGCATTTCCTATTATCCAGCAATGAGCAAGCTTTTGCAGAGGCAGATTATGTAACATGGTAAAAAACGTTAAAGATTCAAACTGCGAGTAAAAATCTCTAAAATGACTTATTTATGGATGGATGACCATGTTCAAGTGTAAGTATATGTGATAACTATACTCTAAGGTGAAAACCTACTACCTGATGCAACAACTGCTTTCAAGTATTTTTAATGTGCTCTATCTAAAGTATTGCTTGATGCTTGTTGGTTGCCAACTGGGAACACAATCAAACCGTATGTATTGTCAACAAATTTTATTGCTAACTATCCTGCAACATAATTTACTATTATATGAGCAATACTATAGAATATTTACTTGTTCCGGAAATGTTGTGTACTCTTTAAACACACATGCTTTACATGTAAAAAGGAAATTTAACTTTCTTCACTTTCATTTTGCTTGTGTTTGCGTAGCAAGTGAGTGGGACAGTAGCTTATTCGAAGATGCGTCAAAATTACTTTCCGTCTTTGCAAATGTGGAATCCGCGGAGTTGCCTGAAGATATGGATCAGCTTGGAGATCAAATTATAAGGCATGCCGGAGAGCTCAAGAACATCATTGAGAATTTTTTAGAGGTATCCTCTGACAAAGCTCTTGAATGGTTGAGAGGAAATGACAAGGTGAGCCAAGCCCTCCATGTTTTCTTTGAAAAGCACGGACATCGAGGCTTTGCTGAGGTAAGCAAACTAACCACGCCAACAATATCATTAGCATCCCGTTGCGATGCTCGTTACTTCTTCAATATTTTTTTTTTGCATATTATTACCGTACAATGTCATTTCTTCGGTAAATCATATATTTACTCACTTTTTCTATCATAAACATTGTTTACACTTGGGAGTTTCGACATTATTATTATGTACATTTTTGCGATAATACTGTTAGTTTTTATAATACGGAATTTCATGCAGAGAGTAGTAGGACTGTATATATTATGGATAGCTATAATGAAAAATAGGCAATGTACTTTACACTACACGACTTTTATGAAAAGATGATTTCAGGTAGGAAAATTGGACTTTCTACTACTTTTTCCATCAGTAGTTTTAAAAGTTTGTTCTGAGTTTTATAAGCCCAAAGAAAAATGCCCAACAGTGAACAGACGAAAACGAAATAACGATTTCCGTGAAATATGAAAATGCATCGAGAAACATTTTTAATAACATCTTCATTCTGCTTTCTCCATCGACCCCAAGGCATTCCGTAATAGAACTGCTGCTAGTGTTGCAGAAGACGCGCTTTATAGCTCTTGCTAACAGCATGCTTTTGGGCATATACTTCTATACATTAAACAATCCTAATCAAAAATGTATACATCAAGGAGGAAAGTACGTAGCAATTGAATCACCAAAGGTGAGCTTAACCAGGTGTGAAATACCTGAAACTCTTCTCTCGTGGGGAGCCAAGAAACGCCGTGGTTTTTTCGTGATGAAACTTTCCCTCCCTGCCTCATTCGGTTTCCCATCATCTTTTCACTATTCCTTTACATATTCCATTACTATTCCTTTCATTCATAACCGTAATTTTAAGTGTAATGAAGCCACCCACGTACTATTTTATTTCAACCATCGTTGTGATTGTATCGTTTCCCTTGCATTTTCTACTGCTATCATTTTTTTGGTAAATTGATTTCTCTGGACCATAATGTAAAAGTAGTAAATGAGAAACGCTAGCAAAATCTACATTTGGTTGTTTCACTACTATCGACTATAGGAACTTTTGACAAAGTGCATACAACTAGGTATACATCATACATGTATTTATATATTGTTGTTCTACAATAAGACAAACACCGGACTATTGGAGTGTGTATGCTTTCTTTCATTCAATCACATTTGTAATATTACGTTTTTTCCAACTTCAGTTTTCTAAGAATTTCATTAAAAAATATGACAAGTGCTTGCTTATGCTTATACATCTGTTCTTTTTTAAAAGTTGGATATCGGAGAATCATCCTGGAAAAGTGCACCCCACTCATTTTTACCTATTCTTCGAAACATGCTGAAAAATAAGATCAAACAAAAGGACAACGTTATTAAAAGTAAGACAAAAAGTGCTTACCAGAATGACGATGAGCTCTTGAACTCACTGTCGTCAAACCTAAAACCAATGACAAGGTATACCACTGATTGTTTACCATAATATGTCCTATTCAGAAATCTGTTGTCCGTAGAAAAGTCTATAGCATGTTTGTATAGTAATCATTATATTTTTCATTTATTTTTGATTCCATCGTTCAGAAGGCTACTCAAATTTATCCTGCCAACATGTCGAAATGCGGTAGTATGTCGAGAAAAAACCAAGTCACTGTTTGTTCGAGTACTTGATCAGTTCAAGCAGCAATATAATAAGTTGGCACAACTTATGGTCAAAGAACATTTGCTTCCAAGTACAACTCTGTTGGTACACTTGACTCATTTCGAGATTGGCTTGCTTGTAAACAAAGACGTATCAAGCAGCACCATTCTTCAAAAGTAAAAGCAGTTTTTTTCTCTAGAAAAATAAATCCGGAATTGTCAATGGGACTGCTTTCTAATAAAGTATTTGATTTGATTTTAGGGCAATGAAGCGGCAGAAGATGTATCCACTCATGGAAAAGACGGAGTTTCCAGAAATATCCATTGGAATACCAAGAAAAGTATAAAGTTTTTTATTTCTCCTTTTTAAATTTGTAGCATGGGATGGGTTTTGTTTCATTCGATTAAATGATAAGTAGCATAAACTTGCCAGCAGATGTAACTTGGTAGCGTCTTTTCTGTGCAAATGCTGTAGTGATTTTGTTGCCAAAATATAAGAGGAAGAGGGCAACCCATTTTTTTCGTTGTGTTTGACTTACGATGAATTCCTTTCTTTCTGTTGAATCTTTGCTGTAGATGGATATGTTCATTCCGGTCACTATAACAGATACTATACAAGCGACTCCAGTTTCTAGAGGAGTTACTAAAGGAATCGCGAAAGTCTGTTTGTCTGTAGAGGAAGCATCGGAAAGCCTGCAGCCAGGAGACATACTAATAACTCATGGAACTGATATTGCATGGTCTCCCTTTTTCCCAATTTTGGGTAAAGTCGAAGTGACACGCATATTTTATTATGATCATCCTAATCCATATGAAAAATATTTCACAAATTTTATTTGCATTTGACAGGAGGCGTTGTGACTGAGTTGGGTGGCCTGATTTCACATGGTGAAGATGAAAAAATCCATGCATATATAATCCAATGGCATATGTCCCAACGCTTTTTTCAACTTTTTGGTACTTTTTATAGGTGCTGTTGTTGCAAGAGAATATGGTCTGCCATGTATTGTAGGGGCTATCAATGCGACAAAGATATTCAAGAGCGGTAAGCTGATTGAGATGAGAAAATTTATGAAAATATAATCTAATCTAAAACCTAATCAATACAATGTTACTATAGGAGACACCGTAATTCTGGACGCAGGAAAGGGAACTTTGTCCAAAACTCAAGAATGATTCAAAAGTGGATTATAATGTCTCAGATTTAATAAATGGGAAATTAATCTTTTGTAGTCAGTAACAGTATTAAATTCCAAATATTGTTAACATTTTTATTTCATTTGCTTGAGTATTTCATTTTATGAAAGTAATGTTTATAAATTATTTCGTTTGATCATAATTGTAAATCAATGATATCGCTCCGTTTTGAAGTGATGTGAATGAAACAATAAATAAAAAATTGCAAAATATGCATGTGAATATAGTAAACGTTGTAGCTTGAAATAGTTACTTTTAGTCTTTGGAGAAAGTGAAGACCATAGCCTTCCTGATCTTCAATTTGGTCATTGTTAGCAGCTGGAACTGGTCACTGAAACATCTTTGGCACGATAATTCAGAAATTGGCTACAGCTACGTTTTGGAACATCCTATCTTCGCAAAGTTGGTAGTGTAGGGTCATATCAGCCAAAGAGGTATTTGCATCAATGGTCAAAACCTGAAAGGAATAAATATTACCGTGTTACAAAAGGAGCATGCAGTTGAAGGGAAAAGCATATATATATAAATGTATATATCGTAGGCTGTGTTCATATTATAAACCTCGCTCGTGCTGAGTGTATACTGTGTATGTATAGGTAATTCTGGAATGTGAAAACCAACTTACTGGACAAGGCAGCAGCTTTTGATTATGAACAAGCCAGTCCTCGTGGCGTTTGTGAATTCTCTGGAGATATTCCAACTTAATGGAGTTCTCCTCAGATCTTCCCCGTTGTTCGATGCGTTCATATGCAATCTCCGGATCTGTCCTTAGGTACACTGTTTAGGTGTGCATTCAAACGATGCAATATCCACATATTATATTATTTATTTACATTAGTGCATGACCTAGCATCTTTCGTTTCCAAAAAGAGACACTGGTATTTACACGTTTAAACGTTTGTATTATTTTCATGCAGAAGTTTTACAATCTTGCATATCTCTCATGTGCCTTACCAATGAGATCAACTTTGATTGGTAAATTTGTCAACGAGAAATTGAACCACTCGGACAATACAGTGAATTGGGGATCATCCATCAGTCCTTCATCTCGCAGGTTTTGGACAAAACAATACCTTGAGTAAATGTAAACAGGATAACGTGTAGAATGAATCAACAATTTTTCAGTGTTCTAGATTCTTGAAATGTACCCTACTTATGCTACTACCACAAATGCTAGTACTAGTAGTGAACTGGTAGTTCGGTATTTGATACCACTTGTTTAATACACAGAATTTGTCACCATCACAAATATATATATTATCTAAAAATTGGCAACTTACTGGGCACTATAAATTGATCGTTCCATCATTTTGTAAGGCTGTACAATTGACCTTGTATGTAAGTCCAGCATGGTGAGCTGGACGTACGACTGAAAACATAAGCTCCATTTTCGAGGATCCTTGTACATGAGATCCTGGACAGACAAACAAACAAAACAGTTCCACTCTGTAAGTTGTAAGCCATTAATCGCATTTCACAATGACAAGTTGCGCTATCATCATGGTCATTCATAACACGATTCATATTGTTATGTCATTGAATTCGCATAATAACGCATCTTCTGTACCCATCCATGAATCTTACCAACAAATTATACCCTTGGCAGTCTCGCCATTTTGAAATGGGCTCGTCGAGCACGCAAACGTTGGGAATTTTTTTGAAGTGTTTCAGGAAGGTTGTTTTCCCACTTCCGATGTTTCCCTCCACACAAACTGTGAGTGGTTGATTCATGGTATCTGACATTATCAAACAATAATGTTTATCTAGTGATGTATTATGTAATGGAACAAATAATGCTATTCACTAATATATTCTTAGCATTAGAATTTGATGGTTATCAAAATTAATTTACGCAAGCAATGCCAAAATCTGAATTATTTTCATAGTCAGCCCTAACCATATCATTTCAAACACAGTAAAATGGTTTTTAAAACGTTAAAAGCAACCATCAAAACCCTATCTATAAAGTGTTTGTCTTACAGTTCAACGCTTTTACGGGATGGAAGCTATCTGTTGGGAACAAAATATACCGCCAGGTAAATGTTTATGGAATCAGAGATACTTATCTTTGTATGGAATAGAAAAGCACTTACATGATACTGTACATACCTGTACATACATACGGTAATTAGTTTTTGCATGATTAGTAATTTTATACACAGCCTAACACGTTTTTGCGTAATTTAATCATTCTTAATTTACCTTTAAGAAAAACGAACACGCGCTGTTAAGATTCGCGAACTTGCAAAGCCCTGCTTCGCCTTCGAGCTGCGAAACCCCGTTGTGACATGCATGGTTAAACCTATTACTCTATGTCACACTAAAAGATTTCTTTAATAACTTCTGACCCTTATAACCTATGTAAATTCTGTAAATTATGTTGCGCATTAAAGGAAATGTATGAAGCGTTCAAAATATATATCGTGCACACAGACAGGCATGCGTAGACGGCAGAATTTAATAAGCATCTTTAATACTTAATCAGGTGAAATTATAGCAGGAAAATATTTTTGAACCAATAATTAAAGTGTTTTTCTTGTTTTAATTAACTCATATGTTTGCGTTTTGTCTTTTTATGCTTTTAAGCGTTTAACTATAAACTGCAAGTTTATCCTTACCAGCTTGTTTGCATTATTCATTATTTGGTTCTTGTTCAAGTTTTAGCAAGAAAAGACTTATAGCTACTTAGCTTTGTTATAATACCAAAATTTAATGACAGACAGACTGAATACATGAAATATTCAGTATCTCATTATTAGTAGTGGTATGTAAAAATAATTGAAGAATTAAAATCTTCACTTCTGTAGTTTAATGTTGTTGTTTATTAACTGCATTGGCAATAGTTATAAGATGAGATTGTACATTTTTATTTCGCAAAAAGTTTGTAAATTGCAAACATATAAAAGGAAAATATTTGTTGAAAAAAAAAAGAATTTTAATTTAAATATTTATGCCATGCCACTGGAACTTCCTGGTATGATATATTATCAAACCGGTTAAGTAATACGATAGAAGCGGAAGGGATGCGATGTGTTCTGTAGGGTAATGATGCATGCAATATATAAAATTAACTTGCGCATGCATGTTAAGATGATAATACTGAAGCAGTTAGTTGTATGTAAGCCACGCTTTTGGTTTTTCTTATACAACAAACAGTACATGTAAATAAGCTCATGCTTTTAAATGTTGAACTGAACTAATCTGCACAAAATTCATTTAAAAAATTAAATATAGTTTCAATTAGACTCATACTGCATACTGAGAAAACGGATATGAGAAATATTGAACTATTCTGTTGCTGGAAATCTCTGACATTGCATGATAGCACTGATATATGACAACTTGTTGAGTACGATGCACCAGTTTGGTCCTAGGTAGTTAGCTCCAATTTTTTAGCTACACCTACATTTAGCTACAAGGATGCTAGTTCCACTTGGTTTTTACTTCCACTTTTTAAAGTTCCAATGGACTTTAGTTCCACCCATTTTTTAGCTCCACCGCCTTTTCCTCCAAAAGTTTTCATTGTAAAATTTACTTTAATTGAAATTAACTCAGTTGGAAAATCATTGGTAAGCAAAGCTGCTTTTCAATCTTATGTCGCAAAGAACTCCGCATTCAAACTCCCTTTCCATGGAGCTCGTAAAACAGATCTGAAGGCTTCGTAGTCTGAAGCTTTGTGACACAAAAATGTATGCTATTTAAAACTAGCGTGCTGTAATAAATAGGACACCAAATTCATCTTGAATACTGCATTCACGTATTTTGTTACTATTCGAAACTATACTTCAATTTGTTTTGCAAGGGCATTTAGTTCATGTTTTGCTTAATTAATTGATTGAATGATTTATTTCAACAGTTATCAGAATCAGTATTGCTATTCATTCTTGATTTGGAATGTGATTTAAATGTGTCTGTAATAACTATATGTGATGCTGCTATATTCTCATTTTTATGTTTGATTGCTCTGATGAATAGGAAGGAGGAACGTGGTCGTGACTACGTACCGAAATTTTGGAATTCTCTTCTTTCTATATTATATAATTTTAAAATTCGTAGTGCTCAAGTAGAAGATTGATTCTTTTAGCTTTTTATTCTTTCCCTGAAGAGGACCTATGTTCAAGGGTCGAAACGTTGGAATAAAATTTATATTTTTCCTTAACACTCGCAGTAGCCCAAAAATCATTTTACATTATTAAAAATTCTCATTTTTAAAATAACGAATCGGCTAACCAATCAAAACTTTCGTTGTAAACGTAAGTACTTTGCGATAGAACTGAAAAACTTTCTATACCAGTAATCATATCTTAGAAACGTCAATAAATTCAATCTTTATACTTGAAGCCATTTTTGGTTACGCTGGATGAAATTCTTGCTGGTTGTAAATGCAAAGAAAAATAAGAAGTTTGGTATAAAAAAATTTGCACAGTGTTATTTCAGGTTCAATATTAGCATATTCATATTCATGTAGGCCCAAATCAATAGTGGAACTAAAAATAGTGGAGCTAAAAAAATTGTAGCTAAAATATTTTTGGAGGTAAAGACCGGGTGTAACTAAAAAAAGTGGAGCTAAAAAATTGGAACTAGAGTCCGGTGTAACTAACGTCTTTTGAGCTAACTACCGTACACCACCAGTTTTACTCAAATGCACAATGCATTGTCTGTTCCCCTTAATTGTTATCTAACCTATTTAATGGAAGCTAATGCATGTATTATGTAGCTTTAAACCATTGCAATGCACTGCATGTACTCCTCTTTGTTGAATTGAAGTGCATCTCCTCATTTTCAATTTTTGCTAACAAGAACACATAAGAATAACAAAAACTTCATTTTTGTAATATTACATAAGAAACGTAACACAACATTACGCATAGATTTGGGGAAGGAATAATATTAAGGGTTCATCATGTGGAAATAGCATAATACCTATTTGTAGCCTACTGCATAAAATGTAACTTAAAATGTATGTTACAATATCTTAATAGCTGTGTGCAAACAAAATTTCTTCAAAATATGACTTGCTCCAAGTTTGTCAAAAAAAAAATGTCTAATGAATATGTTCTTTATACATTTTAAACTTGATTTACCCTGTAACAACTCGAGCATCCCTTTGTTCTGTTTTTGCAGGTCAGTACTTTCCAGTAATTTGTTGGATTTTGTGTGTTTCAAGTAGTGCAATTCTAGATTCTTATTAGTGTCATCCAAAAGCCTTCTACTAGTGTCACTAATGTAGTCTTGCAGATTTTCACATTTATCACCGACTTTTTTATCACATTCACTCTTAAATATTCCATCATTACAATCACAAATACTATTATTTTTCATGCGACAGTGTGAAAAATTCGAATGTGAATATGAATGCAAAGAGATTTGTGACTTTACATTCCACCTATATCTTTGAAACTTCACAAACTGGGTTGACCGGGAATGGAAGAAATTGGCAAACTCACTGAAGAATAATCCATAGTTAAAGTGATTCCAGTTGCGACATGACCTATACAAGGAAATCATTTTGTTTCGTATACTTAATAGTCTTTATGCTGCGTCAGCAAGCAAGATGAATCATCAAACCTATTTGTTTATTAAATTCCTGTTTAGAAGTTTTTATTTTCGTTTTTGTAAATGTGTGGTCAGCCTACAATATATTTGTACCAAAGGGAATGCGGAAATGTAATAACAAGAGGAACGAATGAATAACAATTCACCAGTCACAATTGCATCATGAAATTAGTTTTCACGTGTTCAGGTGTAACAATACTAGGGAAAGTAGAATGTGATGTATGTAAGAGGTAGAGTATGAAGCTGGATCAATAAGTTTTCTCCAAAGCGCCAGTAGAACTTGAATTCTAGGGGTATTTCCTCACTCGAGGAATACACGCTAAAGGCTTTCTATTTATTTGTACGCTTGCTTTTAGATAATCTCGTAGTATAGAGTGAGTTTGGCTATTGTAATACAAATTTTGTATGGTAGGTAAACCTATAACTCAACTTAGCTCAGCATGCATGTTGTAAGAAATAACTACTTCTATCCTGTAGAAATCGTTTCGGATGCTAAGTGAGTATGCTCCGGGGCTACTTGATAAACAATATTCTAGCATCAAATGTAGCCATTATTGTCAAGATCATTTAACTATAAAAATAGTTCCAATTATAACGAAGATACTATTCTTAATGAAGCACTTTGTAATAAAATTAGCTGCAGTGCATCAGATCTTATGTAGATTTAGATTTCAACCAAGATATTATTATTGTTCATGGTTCTTGTATTTGGTTTTCTCTTACAAAAACGTTCCTATTAGTCCCATAGAAATTGAAAGATCAACCGAGAAAATTGTAAAAAAAACGTTAGTAGTATTTTTGTTGTAGATATGGGTAAAGGAAATTTTGAAAATTCTGGAGGCGAGTACCCCACGGATATTATAGGATTTTTTATATTTAAACTGGCCGTGTTTTCAGTAACCATCATGTCGCCAACAAACATCATGCGTTACCTGATGGTTCTGCTCCTATTGAGCAATTGTTTGTTCCCTATCCTTGCACGACATCATAAGAAGAAACATTACAATCGAAAACGACTTAATAGATCGCCAGAGAACCATGAAAGTACGGAAAAGCGACAGGGTCAAGAGGTAGTTCATGAAACATGAATAAGCATTTCCTTGTATCTGTAGCAAATTAACGTGGCACAAAGGATCTAAAAACAAATAGCAACCTAACTTTTTCATTTTGATTCCATTATTTTCAACAGCAAGGGGCTCCTAAGATAAAAATAACTGTGAATAGGACCGTTATAAATATAACTACCATATCAAACGATAAAGGAAAGCAAATTTTATCTTTGCCGTCCCATATCGGAATGGAAAATCATGATCCGCAACTGAAGTCAGTGAATACGTTGGATGGAACAGAGCATAGCCATGTGAGCAACGCAAGTCTGAATGTGCAAATGCATCGAAATTTGTCGCCACAACCGGTAGAGAAAACTGTATCCTACCATTCTAGCGGAGAAAAAAAATTGCTGGACACTGAAGTTTTCAAATCGCTATTAAGGGACTTGCTCATGAGATTGGATAAATACGACTCTTCTCAGATGGAAAAAAGTTTCCCTGTTCAAGTTTCATCAAATACAGCGGCGAACAACCAGTTAAGCCCTTTATTTGGAGAAGAAGGGCCCAGGCACATAAATCCAAATAATGTTCGTCATTGCACTCTTCATGGTTTGTGGTTGTCGACTGTCGCTGGAGCAGCTATAGAACTTATACCTGAGCAGCAACAAGGGCACGTAGAAATCCACACAAAGATCTTTGAACTTCCTGATAATCCCTATCCTCCTCTGATTAACAGTCAATGGACTGGGAAAGGGATAATTTCTCAAGAGAGCCCTACAACTCTCACCATCGTATTCCAGGAGCATATCAACACAGAAAAAGAGAACCATGTATGTAACCCCCACCACGATATTTGCGACAAATACCTTTACTGTCATTAGGCATATTAAGTAATGTGAGTGTAGCAATAGCATTGTGCAAATTGGAATCTTTAAAATTGCTACATCTCAACATTTTGCATGTTTTGGCCTTTCGCTTTCACCACTTCAACCTTAATAATATACATGATATGACGTATACTTGTTTACGTAAGTAGAAATCCGAGGTGTATAGAAAAAGTAGAAACAGGATTTTGCGAACTAGCTAAAGTCGAGTAAAAGTATTCAAAAAGTTTATTTTGGTGAAAGTATACAAGATATATTCAATATTGGCTTATTTTGTATGGGTTTCTATGTTTCTCGAACTTTTAAGCGGATATCGTTCACCAGGTTCAGCTGCAGTTTCTTGAAGCAATGATGACAGTTATTGTTGGGTTTGATAGTTTAAGACCTTCTGGGAAATTACTTTACTTTGGCAGGCTCTCTTTCTTGTCTTATTTACATAATATAATAGTAATGCGTGCGTGTGTGTGTTTATAAAATGTAAGAAGGATCTCGTTATAGCCGCATAAGTAGTGTTTGACGAGAGAAGTGTTAAGTTTTAATTGTGTGTTTAGGTGTGATGTTCCGCGTGAAAGTGGTGAAAGAGAAAATGAATGAAGAGTCATCTCACTATAATGAAAAGTTTTCTATTATTTTTCTCGTCTATACAACAGCAAAAGATACATAATTATTATTATTTACTTGAACTGAAATGCATGTAGGCCAAGGAGAGAGGACTTGAAGACGGAGACAATAAGGATGATTCCCCTGTTGATATTCAATTACCCCGCACTGCAGTATTTGTGGGACAATGTCTTGTCTGTCAGGGAAATCCAACACTACAAGGTGCCTGGGTTGTATTTCCTGCTTCCCAAACGTGTTCTGCTGGTGCTGGATTTATACACGGAAAAGAAGAAGCAGATGGGTCACGGACAGAGCAAAAACGGGACTCGATTAGAATGACTACTGAGGATTCAATATATTTGTTACGTTATTATTAAGTATAACGGACATACTGAATACAGAAAGTATTGTAGCAAAGAAAGGTGGTTGCTTCATTATAAAACATATTATACGACAATATTCAATATTATACGAATTTAAAAGGCAAATCAATATTACACACGTCAATCAAGCAACTTTATTATTATATAGCTACCAGCTACCTATTCTTTCTGATTTGTATTTCTATGATATTTATGAAAGTCAGGATATTTAATGTAAACGTCAATAAAACCAAATACTGGCTGACAGCTAGAACCAAATTTATTTATGCTATCAATTTGGAATGGAATTGTTTTGTGACACATGAAGATGAGAATGAAAGTTTAAGGAAAGTAATATAGAACTAAAAACCCCTAGATGTTGAAGTCTATATTTTGATTGAAAAATAAGTATGGCCAAAATGGCTTTACGGTAGAAAAGTCGCGTACATTCCTGTTTTAGTCGGTTTCGGTTATTACATTATTAGGAACTATTACATGAGAACTTTTCTTCAGTTTAGTTGATTTTATCCTAAAATTCATCACATCCGACTTTTACCTTAACTAGAGCTTGTCATGATTTAGAAAACGTGTATGCTGAATTTACAATAGGAAACATCTCGATACAAAACAATTTATTGACAACGATTTGACACGAAATCTCAACTACCACACGCACCACTTAACCATAATATAAAACAATTACGTGTCATTCCCTAATAAGTTACATTCTGATGCAGCCAAACGTTAATCCCTTGACAACTTGTCCCTGTTAATTGCTTTTTTGCATGCAACAAGCTTTCTCCGGTTCAGTTTTATTGGATAATATTAAGAAGTGAATTAAGAAACTAAAAGAGTGTAAGCAATTCTTTTTCCGGCAAGCACACATTTGTTGGAAATGCTTATTGCTCACGGTAAGGTATTCGATATAGGTATTTGTACACTGAGTTGTAAAAAGGTTTGTTCTTTCCATAAAATAAAGTGTGTAATAAAACCAAGTAGGCGCGTAAAAAATTCCTAGACCAGAAGATCAAGAACATGCTAACGAACATGATGTTTAATGTTTACACTTCTGTTGCTGCAATAAATTATGCAGTCTAGTACTGTACTGTACTAGTATTACTACTTTACACTAGTACATGTGTCAAGTTTTAAGAAACATTAGCTATACTATATTTGGCTTTGAACATCCAGAAAAACAACAGAATTATTTAAATTAAGGAATACTTAAATACTTACATGAAGTTACAAATTTTCTTTGTAAAACCATGTTTTGAAAAACAGGTTTTTACAGCCAAAAGTAACTGTACTATACACGTAAAATTATAAATAGTTAGCCTTGCCTCTATTTAAGTAAGCAGCTATTTTAACTTAAAAGGTTACCTTTCAATTAAAACTTTTACATTAAACGCCTTTTTTGAGATGTCTGCACTGATATTTAAACCCCTTGAAACGTAAACAAGCAGGGTATTATGACCTTCTTGATTTGATCACATCTGCAAATAAACCCATGCTAAAATCACGGCTATCGTAAATTAGATTTCAGCTAGTATATTAGGCAAAAAATACTATATGTATGTTATTCATATAGCTTTTCATCAGTTGTCAGTTCTACTAAAAATTCAAATGTCAAGAAAAAACGTGTTTCCAAATTTATTTAAAAACAAACTTAAAATCTACCCATATTGTGCAATTTTACGTGTATTGCATCGTAAGGAAATTGAGAAGAAGAATGCAATGCTATCAATTTGGAATGAAATTGTTTTGTGACACATGAAGACGAAGATATAATTCAAAAATGGACTTATTTTGTCATTTTTGAACTGTTACTTCATACTTGTAACATCAATCAGTATATTTACTTACCGACTAGAAATAACATGGTACAATGTAAATGTATTTATCAGCACTTTTTTAATATGGTGCAATATGCTCTTTGAGTCCCTTCCAAACACATTTTTTAAAAACTACATGCATTTTTATATCATAAAACTATATACAATGATTTACCAGCCTATTTAATTTCCCGTAAGTCTACAAATGATAGAAAACCCTACACATGTTTTATGTTATTCATTTGAGCACAATCCAAAAGCACGAGTTAGAGTTTACGAAAGTGCTATGCTGAGAGTACCTATGCTTCTTAGTCCGCTAACAAGTCCGAAAGCTGATTTACAATACCTCCGTTTTAGAAAATGAAAATACGCACAAATATCTTTTAAATTTTGTATCTGTTTTATAAATACGTTGCTTGTGCTTTTAAATTCAAATAGGTATTATCTCTTTCTCTACCTGCCAAAAGATTTGCAGCACATTTCATTTTAAAACACATTGTTCAATATTGCATAATATGCAAAGTTAGTCTTTAAACTAAAATGTCTGTTTTAGAAAAGGTTCATTGTTCTTATATTATGTCAGGTTGGTAATACTGACTAGAATTCAGATTCTATTTTTCATTGTTGAAATAATTTGACCATATATACATGTTGAACTTTCTCTCAGGCATATTTGGTGTGTTACTCAATCTATAACTATCGTTTTAGTTTTATTTATCCAACATTTTGCTTTTACTCATGCTAATAATCCTCATATATAGTTCCATTAAAAATTAACTTAAAACTCATATAAGTGCTAATGTTATGTTCATTGAAACAATACGCTTGTATAATTTTATGATTTTAATATGTATAAATAAACCACTGTCATGTTAATTTCAAAAATAAAACCTGGCTACTTTATATTTTACTAATTCTAACCGTTTCTGTTTTACATTTTCACCTGTTCGAGTAATAGTTTTACCTTAGCTACCTTAGATGCAATTACTTAGCAGTCATAAATCCTTCTGTCTTAGTCAAGAAAACTCTTCAGTAAGTATCATTCATTAGTAATTTAAGAATACGTATAACTAACCGCTCACAATATGTTTGATTGGTTACACTCCATCGCACTTCATTTGTGCCGATTTCGTGTATGCAAAATTATTTCAGGAAATTCCAGTTATTGAATGTCGAATGATTGAATGAAAAAAAATGTGGGAAGTTTAGTGCAATTGTATTGTTTATGTACTTTATAAATTTAAATTTCTTCATAATAGTACAATATTACATTCATTTTTGAACAAATCGATGGTTGGAAATACAAATAGATAGTCTACTGAAAACATCAGACAAGACGGGTACGTCTTCAGTCTCCATTCTCCTCCGAGATAATATGTTTTGGCGTATAAAGGTTAAATATATTTTGTCTGCGTTCATTTCATAATGTTGTTCCCTTTTCTAATATGAGATGTCTGACATGACAAACGTTTTTTCATCTAAATAAAAGAGGTTTGGTTATTTGATTTTTTGGAGACCACCACCATGTCAAGTCCATGCCCGGTTACCCATGCCGGGCCATGAAAACTCTATTCCAATTTTTAATGTTCTTGCTCAGGCTTGATTCAATCAAGTTTTTTGCATATTATCATATGCGAAAAATGCGAAACGCTGTTGCTGTGTCTTACAACTTTTCACTCTATTCAATAACAGAAGCACTATGTATGCAGAGCAGACACATCTTCACAGTTTGCCTATATGCAGGGATATGAAACCGACAGCAAGAGAGAATACCAAAAAACTACACACTCTGAGTTTTTGCTAAAGCATACGCTTGCGCTTATTGCTTTTAACTTTGTTCTCCACGAGTGGTAAAAAGAAAAAGGCAAGGGAAAATAAAGGAGGCTCAATTGTACTGAAACCAGTATCAGCATTTTTCAGTGGAGTCAAGTAGAAAAGTTGGTCAAAATGTGCTGGCAAAATTTTCTATACCCGTGTGCATGGTAAGCTTTCTGTGTTGCTGCTGGTGAATAGCAAAAGCAATGATTGATAATAGTTGGCCGTGCAAAAGTAAGAAAAGCCACCACCACTGTTCGTACCGCCGATGTTCTCCATTCTATTCTAACAGTCCGCACAAAGCGAAAGAAGCATAACTTCATAATATTCTCGCATGTTGCCTCAGCCTCAGCGAGCTGTTTCGTTTGTGATGGTGGTGGAGGAGAAAAGTGTTGAGAAAAGAGACGGCATAAGTGAGCCCAGTCACTAGTCAGTTTGGGAAAGGGAGAGATGAACCAATGTTGTTAGTCTCTTCTTTCTTGTGTCAGCCATCGCACACAAAAACGAAGAACCACTCACCACCTCCACCAGTCAACACGAGAGATGCCACTTCTTCCATGGATAGAATATAATAAGGATATCAAAGGGACTAAAGTGGAATCATTATGCCCATCTCGTGTGAACGTTCACTTGTTTGCTCCTTACTCGTTCCTCTATCTCGTCGATGAGATTTTTCCGCTTTTTAGTAGAATTCGAAGGCTTTGTGTATTGCAAGTTGTCGGTGTAACTCTTTCTCCAGTCTCAAGCAGAGAAGAAGAGAAAATAGTTTTGCAGGTGGTCTCCTGTAGTGCCCCCTCACTGAGAAATTTTCATGCAGAAAAATCGTCACATAAACTCTTATATTAAACTACATTCTCGTTGACGTCTAAAACGTGGGGCAACCCCTGACAAGACAATTTTTTCGCTGAAAGGATGACAACAAATCAAACTGATGTGCACATTATGTTCTGGAATAGAGTGTAATATTTAGTGACTAACCGTGATAATGCAGTGAAGTTGGTTGGTGTTGAGCTGACTAATACTTCTGTTAAAAATCTACATCAGTTTTCCATAAGTAACACGCAAAGGTAGTGAGTAGAAAACAGACTCACACTCACTTATTTGATGCTTTAAATCGACTTTTCTCTACTTTGTTGGAAGCAGTTCTTTTACAGCGTGAGACTTTTTTGACTGTTCTATAACTATTACTACTACCACCACTATTCTAAGGAAGTTTATACAAACTATTTCATGTGCATACACACACTACTTACGTCCTTGCATAAAGTTTATCTTTCAGAACCAGCCGTACAAAAGCATCTATACGGAAAAAATCTCTGCTCCGATTTGCAAGGAACAGGGGGAAGTCTAGTGTGTATACGAGGGTAAAAACGTGCACAAACAGTTTGAAAACTCGAGTTTACTCCTCGTAGCGTGATGAGTTTTTTCTCGAATGGAAAATGTACATTTAAAAATAAAATGTAATCTCAACGTAATTTAAGTACTTATTTCAGTGAGACGCTGGTTGGCCATATAAAGAAGCCCATCAACACAGTAGTGTGGTAGCTGTAAGTGCTACCTATGTAATATGAAATTTTATAGGGGCACACTAACAAAATATTCTCGCACACGCAAGAGTGCTTTAACTATTAGGACAACCATGAGTAGTAGTAACTTATTCCAAGTAACTTTCTCAGTCAGTCAAAAGCAGCTGCAATGAGAACGCGGCACAATCACAGAAGGACGCATTTTTCTGAGATCGTGTCTTTTCCCGAAAAAAAAGTTTGTTAATATCATCTCGTCTCTTGAAAGTGAATGAAATTGGTAAGTTCCATCTCAACTGACTTTTCCTAGCTTGAGTTTCATTCGAAATCATCATCATCACTATACATTCTCGGTGCCACCCTACTAACACCACCATTATATTTAGTTTCTTTGCCCTTTTTCACTCACCGTCATCATCTCTTTTTCCTGCGCGTTCTAGAGCTCGCATACGCGGGTACGTGGTAAAGTGAATCAACACTTGTGTAAAACCAATTAGCCCAGTCCAGAGAACAGAAAAAATCAGTTGAATATTCTTTTTCTCACTTTTTTCTACTCATTTCCCCGAAGTTTAAGTAGAGTTCCCTCTATTTCCTATAATTACATCTATACTTTTGTGATTGCCAACAACGTTACGTTATCATTTGAACTATGTAGCAAGCACGCCAGCATGCATGCTCGTTCTCAAAATGAAGCAAGTTGTATTTGATCGCTCAAACTGTTGAAAGGAGAAAGCGAGGGAAATGTCTTTCGGCATTTTATAACCATTACCGTTACTATCCTGTTCTAGTGAAGAACCCTAGTCAAGATACATAACAGCTTTACATTTTTCTGGAGAAACCACCAGCCTTCTAATATTTTACGTTTTAATGGTGTTATTATACTCTGCAAAAAGTTGCAGAATAGAAAGCATATTTGAATTCATTTGGCTTCTTTATGGAAAAAAAGAAAGTAAAAGCAAATTTGAATTCATTTGTTAGCAGTTCGCAGTGCTTCCCTTGTACAATCACAAACCCTTATACCTGTCCAGCAAGATGGAACAGAAATGTCAGATATAGTCATCCAGCTTCTTTTTTTATTTGTGCCCAAGATTTCTAAACCAAGTAGAGGGGAAATGTAAGATATTAAATGGTTGGTTTATTTCTTATATTCATTCAAGTATTCAAGATATATCATGATGAGGAAACAACTGCAAGCTCTTAATGTATATGGTTATTTATGGTAAAAATATGACATATGAAAGATACTTGACTGCTTTATATATGCTGGCAAGAAAGTTTTTGCTTATTCTTCGCTTTGCCCCATTTCTTTCCTTTACTTTTCCTGATAACGGACTTTTTCCTGCAGTATAAAGTAATCATCCTTTCTCTCACAACTTTCTTTCTTTTAGTTATAAGTTGAATGTATATTCACATTCACACATAATATTTTGTGCCATGTACCTGTTTTTTTATCGTCTTTAACTCTTGTCCCTTCGTTTTCTATTTTTCCTCAATACAAATACACCCAGTCAATCCCAATTTTGTTCACAGTAATGTTTATAGTTGAGTCAAGATTGTAGGCGTATCTACAAGAAAAATAGCAGGTACTCAGCCCAGATCGACTATCGTGTAGTAAATAGTGAGTGATCATGATGATGATCATCTTTTTCCATCTCACGAACAATAACATGTATTTGTGGAGTTCCATCATTGTAATAAAGGAAGTTATAACGAGAATAGAACCAGTGATATCTGATCTTTTATAATATAAAAAATTAAAGAAAGGCATGGCATGCATACGTATACTTGTACGTGGAAGCAATCAACCATCAACATCCCTAACAAAAAGCTATTTCCCCATTGTGTTATATTACGCAATAACAAGGTTTTCGTTTCACGAAATAGCAAAGAAATTGTATGGGCTACTTTTATGAGATAATTTTCCTTGAAAAAGGGATGGAGAGGAAGAAGAAAAAAGAAAATAATAATACACGAAACAAGTAAAAATAGAGATTTGAGGGGCATGTTGATTATGTCTGAGTTATAATGGTAGGCCCAAATAAAAGTACATTTAGGTATAAAAGACCTACAAGGGGCAGGGTGAAAAAACGACGCGAGAGTCGTGTTGAGACAGAAGCACGTACTTGTGACCGTTTTCATGATGGTCTTATACATTCTACTTTTTTACTTAGAGAAAACACGAGTTTGGAAAAAGGGACAATTATTTTTCGTTTCACAAGTACCACAGGAAGCTTTATAAGAAGCTTTGGAAACAAATAATAAGGTTGGTCTGGTTATTAGTGTTTATGGCATCGTGGGACAAGGTGATATAAATGTAGGAACACAACACAAAAATAAAATAAATACTGACATAATATATTTCCGATTTTTTATATTACATGTATCACATTTTTATATCAACATATTATTAAAAAATTTCAGAATTTCTTTGGCTTTTTGAAACAATTTAAATTGTGAATACGCACATACTTTTGCATACTTTATTACGTTTTAGTCACTAATTGTTTTCAAGTATTCAATTATTATCACATTTTCTTAAGATATTTTCTTAAAATACAAATTTTATGTATCTTAAAATCAAAGTGCAAGAAAAGTTAGTCCTGCTTAGACAGGGCACATAAGAAACATTAGGCCTGTAAATTTGTGATCTTAAGGCTTTCTCCTATTTTCTCTCTTTGAGACATTGTCATCAGGCCGGGGCACACTTAATGTTCAAAAGTGCACTAGTCCCCGCACAATTTGTATGCGCTTCACAGCAAAAAGATAACGTCAAAAGTAATGTTATAATAATATCAAAAAATGACTGAGACAAGCACAGTAGCCAAAAACGCTACCACTATAAACCAAGTCAACAAAGAAGGTTTAGGGTTTTCTCTACTATAAAATTGCTTTAACAAGCAAATGCACTTAGTTTCAAAGTCTGCATTTCTCAGAAAGAAACGCCTCACTATATAGAACAAAGAAGACGAGAGCAGCTTTTCATTTTGGCTCGTGCTCGTCCTTTTATTAAAATGAATTTATATTGCATTAGTTGACGAGAGGATATGCCATAACAGAAGCATACGTACGAAAAGGATGTAGTTTGAAGTTGCCATATGCTTGAATAAATATTATAACTAGTATGAAAGAATTCAATTTTGTTACATGAGGTTATAATAAGGCATAATAAAAATAGAGTAAAGATGATGAAGGTGCTCCTTTTCATTATGTTTAGAGCAGAAGAACGCTGTGTCAAAGCATTTGCTAACTGATGATGAGAGAGCGTAACAGCATAAGTGGCAATATATATTGTATGTAGTGGTTGCCAAACTGAAAGCAGAACATCAACGCATGTACTCCATTATTGCTGGGTGTATGTGATGTATTGTTCATTCGTATTGGGTACAATACAATATGCTTCCAGAGCGGCAATCTCATTATCATCCTATTGTTCTTTACAAGATTTTAATCAGGCAACACCAACAAAAGATGTATTTATTGCTGGGAATGCCGTAACTGTTTCAATTCGACTTCACGGAAATTTAATCATTCTGACTTTTATGTAATATATAAGCGTGTTACAAAGCGATGTTACAAATAACTATAGCGTGCACAAAGTGTGAGCCATCTCATTAAATTGATGAACATGTACTCATTCATAATTGTGCATGTTCATACGTTGTAATGTTGGTGTACCATATAATTTGTTCCACAAAATATGTACATTAGTAATAGATGGGGCACACAGACACAGAAAGAGTTCAAAGGGGTTCCATACAAGCTTAAACGTGAGTAGTGGTATTGTGGTAACCAGCAAAATCCACGAAGCTAAACGTAATGAGAACATGATTTAGAATAGAATTGCAAGAGTTAGAGCATCGCTACTTGTTCGTTTGTAACAATGCACGTAATGTCATTTTGCCTTATAGCTATCAAATATTTGATGTAGAAATGTCAAACACACAGATGAGCTGCCAAGTGACAAATACTACGAGCCCGACGCTGCTGCGGGGAAAATTAGTTTGTTTAAGGGGCACAACGAACAACGCCACTTGTAGTAACGTGTGGTGTGGTATGTCTTCCGCACGCAAATGTGTCTACTGAGGGAGACGAGTCAGCCACACCATTGTAATGTTGGTACAGACAGGCACATGTACTGAAATTGATGCATCTTTTGATATTGTAATTTGGCTCTTTTCGGAATATTTTTCATTATAATGAGTGACTCGTCACAAATTCCAAGAAATCCTAGAGAGAAGTGAGCGTGAGAGACCAAAAACTTCACAAAGCTGCCCATAAAACACTTCAAAGCCTACTTCACAGTTCGCAAGCCATACTTTTGGAGTTGTTGTCTCCTATACGCCCTTTTCCAGGCTTTCTTTTCATAGTGAAATCTGTCAGAAAGGTCAGAATCGTCATTATCCTGATTTCTAAAATTCAAAATAAAGCACTATTAAACTCGGTTGCTGAGCCATCTACTTGTGGTGATGATAATGATGTGAGATAGGCACAGTGAGTAGGCTTTTGGTTTTGCTCTGTTTTGGGTAATGAGCCGACTGAGTGGGTGGGTGGCTATATCGTTTGTAAGCAGATTAGGTACGTGTAAATGGTATTTTTATCGCAAAAAGGAAAGGCTGCTGTAGTGAAACAAAAGATTATTGTCATTCAAGGAAAGTACACATACATGTTATATACAAAGCTAATGAGGGTAATAATGAAATGCTGAACAATGCTGTGAGGACAATATAAAAGAGCTTGACTAGCGTTCATATGTAATCAAAGAAAGTAAGGTCATTTTATAACTGTTTATCTATGCGTGAAGCAAAATGTTATACAATATAAGTTTTATGTCTTTGTAATAATACGACATATGTCATTAAGGATACAATTATACGAACGAATAAACATTATTATAGCAAGAGAGGGGAGAAACAAATATTGCATAAAAGTGTATGACAGCATTATAAATTATAATTCTTGTATTAATGAATGAAACTGTAAAATACGGTTACGCTACAAACGTTAACTGTAAATGCATATGTATGTAACAGACTTATACATTTACACTATGTATAGTTTTCTTCAAGAAGGTATGTATAATTAATTTTTTTCCATGTGTGTCCAATAAAATATACTATAATGATATAATAAAGATGCGCAAAAGCAAATCAACATATAATACACACGCTTAATTCAGATACATGGTAAGTTCAAACCCAAATTTTGTCTGAAATCAATTGCATTTGATTTTATGAAGAAGAATTAGCAACGTTGGAGCACTGAAACTGTGGATTCAATATCCTCAAGTTGTTTGTCGTCGTAGCCTTAAGCGTTTTTTTATAAATTGAAGGTATTTGCGTAGTTCGACATAATATGTAGTACTACACAGCATTTGAATCAAAAATTTAGTAATTTGTCTTTTATGTAAGAAAGCATTCTTGCATATTGATGTCTTTATTTCTCGCTTTATGAAACATTACATTTTACCTTGTATCTTATAAAGTGGAAAAATACCTCTTTTGATACTTTAAAAATCATTTTGTTTCATAACCTTGATTATATACCCAACTAGGAATCTATGAGCATGTAAAATGCATGCTATATTGTTTGAGTGTGTGAGGGTTTTTGCTAAAGGGAGAATTGGCATGTATGGGATTTTCCCTGTGCAGTTTTTTTAAACGAATTTCGAAGGAATGTTTGCAGTCAAAGTCAAGCACAAAATGTTATCAGAAAACAAAAGAAACAAGAAGCGTACATTTATAATTTTCTATTTCTCAAAGAACTGTTCACCATACATGAATTCTCGAATTCCCAAACCCTCATTTTATAAAAGCAGTAAAATTGCAATTCATCCTGAAAATTTTTGTTTTAAACTATGTACTTATGCCAATATGCTTTTTGTATTTTTTCCTAAACTTACAATTTTGGAAATGAATTTTCCTTGCAAATAAGATGCGTGTACAGTGCACACCTCTGTTAAATATTTAAAACAAAAACAAACAACCCAAATTGTACCTCAATCTCAATCTTCCTATAAATAAAAAACGCGTGAATTAGACTCGTGAATTGTGACAGCATGACTTGTGTACCCGCATAAGTAAACACAAAGCAAATTTTATAATTAATTAGGTTGTATGGTTTCAATTAAAGCGGCAATTTTAGTTTTGCATGTGGTTTTGCATGCATGTTTTAGTTTGATGTAGACTACTATACAATTTGTGCACTCCCACTCTGTTTGGATCTCGCTAGAATCAGTAAACCAGATTTAGAATCAATTAGCGAGGAAATCCCATCCGACGGTATGCAAACATTTCTGTGGGACAACTAGGTTTCCTGTTTATGCAAACAAGTACCTAACGCGAAGCATGCTTACAACATACGTTTACTTGTTACAATATAGCAGAGTGGGTGGTGATTTAAACCATTATGTATATAAGTTTATTTTCAACTATTCTTATTCAACAGAACTTCCTACCTCAGCAACCAATGCATGTTGTGCTGTGTCTTTGACACAAATGTTCTATCTAAAAAAGGAACGCCAACTTAATGTTGAAAAACTGTTTCACTTTTTATAGAAAATTGGAAAATTGTTACACTTATTCAATTTTACCACTTGCCCTGGTAGACACCTGTAAATTATTTGCCACAATTTCAGCAATCCCATACATCTGTGACAAAAAACCTTTATTTACTTCTGTAGAATGTACATAAATTGTTGCAATAAATTCCAATTTTCACAACTTTCCCTCTTGATTTGAAAATATATATGTTCGGAATAACATATCGTAAGAATTGTTTTCGTGTGTTAAATATTACGTCCTTATGCAATACAGATGAAATTCTGTTTTGAATCAAAAGTTCCAAAGAAAGTAATATTGCATTTACTGGCAGAAAGCTAACCCTTTTAGCCACATTTGTATTCTGTAACAACATACTAAAGATCATGAAGGCTTTACAGCAAACAGTTCAACAGATGGTTTCTAAGACCAAAATCGGTTTCAATCAAACTTCCAAGTTTAAACTCAAATAGCACAAACGCGTTCTTATTGGACTTGAATGGAAAAACGTCTGGTGTCTGTTTGTTATCCCAAACATGTCCAATTTTGCCTCAATCTACATTGATACTGGTGTATTACATTCGAAAATAGAGGGATATATGCTGAACATTATTTCGATTTTGAAGGAAATTGTTCTCAGAAGTCAGGTTGAGCAAAGAAGAGGTATTGCAGCTCTTCATCATTCTTATTCATATGTATCCTGCTTCTTATTCTGCATTCAGCATTGGGGTTAGCTTAGTCTGCACTTTGCTTACATATTATTAAACCGTAGCTGCAAGCAAAATTATTTGAACTATTTCCATTTGTTGGAACTGCCAAAGAAGTATCGTCCTTTTCAACAGTTCTAAATCGTGTATCCGGAGTATTATGTTCAGGGGTATTTGTCTGTAATGTGAATATTTCAGATGCATAGAGAATGCAATTTGCGCATTATGTATTCAAATCAGGATTTGAATTGTGTTTGCCAAAGCACGACTACTATGGGATGGGATCAAACTATTATATTAGTCGACAACAGCCACGGAAAACGGCTTACATTCAAACCTTAAAATATATTTATATACAATTTCAGTACCATAACCAAAGTATAATTTTTTTGTTCAATACTTCAATACAAGCGCCAACAAGTAGACAGTAGAAGACGTTTTGTTTGATGGCAATATACATTTTTCTGTTTTTATCCGCTTAATAATAACTCTTTATGAAGTTCATCTTTGGCTTTTTAGCACCAATACAAACATTCTCTTATCTATGAATGTCTACAAATACCTACATAAAATATGATATAATACACCTTCATATTTCATGGGCATGCATGTGGACGGGAGAAATTGATGAACTCTAAAACACTATATATACTGACATGCGAGATAGTAAAAGTTGTAAGAAGAAACTTCAACATACTTGGCTGACGGAGAAAATTTCGATGATAGGATGTATTTGTGTGCATTTACTGTTTTTGTTATGCTTTCATCATCTTTCCTTCCACTAGAGTGTTCAAAGGAAACAAGGTGAAAAGTACTTCTTTTCCATACACATAACATACGTGGGAATCTTCTTCACTCCATTCCTTCAGGAGGCAGCTAAAATTTCTCATGGAAACGCCAACACACTAAGATGGAGCAATAAACTATGTATTTTTTGGCAGTTCAGGAAAACTCCGAGTCGTAAAATGTTTTCAAAGATGACTTCTACTCGTATGGCATATTATACGAAGTATTGATTGTGCTCAGTGCTCGCAAGAAAGTAAAGAAGCGGAGGAGATAAATTGTAGTACAAAGAAAACCCTTAAAAAGGAGTTTTCTCTTTTTTATTGTCAATCTTGTGTATACAAACTAGCGCAATTCTTCAATCAGTCAAAGCAGGGAACATCATAGCGCAAACCTCAACAACAGCGGAATGCAAGAAAATAGGTAGCGCTATGTAGTACCAATACCATACGCGACAGGAAGAAAGTGAATGATGATGAAGAATGAGAAGATTTTGCTTCGTTGTCGTTGCGTCACCTCGTCTGCCTGTTCCACATTCTTCTTACTGCAATCTGTCACAAGGCAGTCATTGAAAATTGAAAAGAATGAAATCCTGTCAATGGTTCAAAGACAGATTCATATGAAGGAGATGCTAAGCACACACATTTCATATTTCATATTGTATATCAAAGGAAAGAATTTTTATTTTTGCACTTTCCAGACTAAGCATTTCCCTAGCACAAACGGCTTTCTCCTTTGAAAAATACCTCAAAACGGTTAAAGTTTTATTTTATGTGTGTCAAAACGTGGTCGTTTTAAAGAATGTCCTCATTCGGTGGCGGCAATGTTTGTTACGTTTCATAAGAATGTGGCAATGTCATTCATGAGTTTAGGATCCCTATATGCACTGCCGTTGCTGTTTTACTTAAGCACGCTCATATACTTGCTCATAAGCCTCGCTACCTTCTTGACGGAGCACTTTTGCTCTGCTGCACTCTTCTCTTTCTCTCAGATTTGATCATTTTTCTAAAACTCCTCTTCACCGCTGAGGAAATGAAAAGGAGAAAAAAACCGTGCATATATGGAAGGATTTTCTCCGGTTTTCTTCCCTTTGCATGTGTGCATGCAGGTATAAATTCCTTCCCTTATTTGGTACTACTGGGTAAAAAGAACACTTGCTGGCTTGGTAAAAAGCAAAAAAAAAATATGAGAGAAAAGGGATTCAAAATGGTTTATACTCCTAGCAAATATAGTGCAACATATAGGTAATAGAACATGTATTTATTGTATTATACAAACTAGACCGCACCGTTTCTCAGTTTCTCTATAACATTATTACACACACAACTCCAGCTGTTTTCTTCTGTTTTTTTTTCTGCCGTCGTGGTTGTAGTCGTCGATTGCGAAATCCACTTGAGTTTTTTCTTAGTTCTCTTTCCCATTTTTTGCTCCCTACTTTCCTCTTTGCTTCCACTATTTTACTACCCAAGAACCAGAACATTTACTTTTAACTACATGGTTTTTCTTTTCACTCTTTTGTTTCTAGAGATGCAGACAAACGGTTTGTCTATTACTGTAAATGTTCGCATGAAAAACCGCAAACATCATCAAACCAAACTTCTTTATGTACTTTCTCGTTCGTGTGCAGAGGTTTTTTCGTAATTGATATGCACACACTGGGAACCATTGCAATTTACCTTATTCTTTATACCATACACAAACCGTATAGATTGCTGGCTCAGTTCATTTTACTTGAAACAAATGTTCCTCGTTGTGGAAGTACTCATTGCACTTCTTTTAATCAAAATGAACCATACTTGATAGAAAAAGTAGAATAATGTGTCTCACCTCGACAAACAAGCATCAGGCAAAAAACAACAAAAAGTAGCTTGCAGTAAGCATACCTAATAAGCAAAAGAGAATGGCTTAACAATTCTTGCATACATGCCACAGGCAAGAGTAACTCGGTCCGTGACAAAGTATTCCAAAAGATCTAGCTAGCACAAAAAAAAGTTAAGCTCCAAAACAGGAGGGAGTAAACATTATCAGGAAATACGCCATACGGGATAAAACCGAATATAGTCCAGACGGATGTTTCTTACTGCTCTTTTACCTGTCGGTAGTGTCAGATTCATAATGTATATAGCAAAGGCTTCAGACTTATGAGAAAATGTATTTGTTATGGTTGGAAACGCTATAAACAATGCATACAACTATAAACTATTATGACTTTGAAAGACAAAAAGGCAAAGCTCAAAGGGCCTTTTTTGAAAGGTTCTCCGTACATGATGTAAAATGACGATGATGAAAACTGGCAAACTGGAGAAATGGAGCAATATAGTGTAGCCGTACGAAATTTTCTGCTCGTGTATATTTCCTTACCGTGAATAAGTTCTTGTGAAACTCTTAATAAAGCTACTAGTGAACTTTGTTTTCCTTGTCATATTAGAAGAAGAAAACGTACGTATAAATAAATTGTTAGCTATGCCTGGAGCCTCTTCTATTCATTTTATAGGTGACTCCCTCCTTGTCTCCTCATACAATATGTCATGCATTGCTAATAATACACCACGACAAACACAATAATAGTCATTGCTTATTTGCCCCAGCTAACCTTGCTCTTTCCTGTGCTCACGCCAAAACCGGTATTTTTCTACAAAGGAGAGAACAAAGTTCAGTGACAATGACAATGGCAGGCTCCTTTCACACACACCGCAGTCATAGAGTCTAATATATGGTATGCAGAAGCAGTCAGAGGAACAACAAAAACAAGACGAAAAGCAACTTAGCCCAAAAAGCTGGGTCACTGAACACCCTACACTGGTGGCACTATTTCGCTACCAGGGTCTCCGCTTTTGCTCTACTACTCCCTGGAGCCGCATCATTTCCTGAGCAAATAACACACACCACCGTCAGGAAGAATCGGATAATAGGTACAACATGAGGAGAAAAATGGGAAAGTAGTAAGTTTAGAAGGGAAATACCGTGTCTCCGTATAGTTCGTACCGTCATATTTTCTTCCTTTATTCCTTTAACGAACAAATGTCGATAAATACTTTTCATAGTTTTCCTCTGTGGTGTATGCGGAATAATTATGTAGACGGACGACAGTAATTATTGCTACCACACTTAACTTTACTTCAATTAAATAGACAGTACAATTTAGACATGACTTTCACAAGTCTCTCAACTCTCGCCGGACAAGAGAAGAATGAAAGATGAGAACGGAGAGTTCTCTTACAAAAGACAAGATACACACGCAACCAACCTCATCACTGACTCTCTTACATTTCAATGGTGTGTGTGCTCACTTTTTGTGTGCACTGTGATGCTGCAGTGCAAACCTATCCCTCTAGCTCTCCTGTTTTCGTGCATGCGCTTGATGCTCTTTATACAATACAGTGTATGGTGATATGCTCCGCTCTGTGCTGTGTATGTTATCTCTGCTCTGTGCTCAGCTGCGCTGCGAGCTGTACTTTACCTTTCCATACTTCTTTATGCAGACTGACTTAGCTTACAGCTCTGCATCTCTTCTTGCCCCCAAAAAAACCGGTATTTGATTTTCAATCTGCAGCAGCAAACACATGATCATGATACAGACTTGGTATTGATGATCGTGTGCTTTAATTTTTATTCGTGAATAAAGCTGCTGCTACGATAAAAACTTTTTTAATTGTGTGCTGCTGATGTTACAACATTTAAAACTTTTTAAAAATTGTGCTGCTGCTTCTAAAACGATTAAAACTTTTTTAAAATTGTGCTACTGCTCTTAATTAAAATTTTAAAATCTTTGCTGATGTAAAATCTTTAAAATAAAAATAAAGCTAATTTAAAAGATATAAATCGTCTTTTACTTAAATACTTGAGTGTATTTGATAACGTAGAGAGAGATTGATAATTGGTGGGATTGATACGAGGTGGGATTGATACGAGGTGAGATTGATAAGGGGTGAGATTGATACGAGGTGAGATTGATAAGGGGTGAGATTGATACGAGGTGAGATTGATAAGGGTGAGATTGATACGAGGTGAGATTGATAAGGGGTGAGATTGATAAGGAGTGAGATTGATACGAGGTGAGATTGATAAGGGTGAGATTGATAAGGGTGAGATTGATAAGGGTGAGACTGATACGAGGTGAGACTGATACGAGGTGAGATTGATAAGGGTGAGATTGATACGAGGTGAGACTGATACGAGGTGAGATTGATAAGGGGTGAGTTTGATAAGGATTGAGATTTATACGAGGTGAGATTGATACGAGGTGAGATTGATAAGGGGTGAGTTTGATAAGGATTGAGATTTATACGAGGTGAGATTGATACGAGGTGAGATTGATACGAAGTGAGATTGATACGAGGTGAGATTGATACGAGGTGAGATTGATACGAGGTGAGATTGATAAGGAGTTAGATTGATAAGGAGTGAGATTGATACGAGGTGTGAGAGAAATTGAGATTGACAAGAGGTATCAAATTCACAGGGTTTGCTATATTAGTAAGGAGCTAACAGAGATTGATAAGGAGTTAATAGAGATTGGTAAGAACTTATCAAAGATTGGTAAGAAGTTATCAGAGATTGGTAAGAAGTTATCAGAGATTGGTAAGAAGTTATCAGAGATTGGTAAGAAGTTATTAGAGATTGGAAAGAAGTTATCAGAGATTGGAAAGAAGTTATCAGAGATTGGTAAGAAGTTATCAGAGATTGGTAAGAAGTTATCAGAGATTGATAACGGGTTATCAGAGATTGGCAAGGAGTTGACAGAGATCAATAAAGACGTTACAGAGATTGATAAGAATTTGAATTGAAATTTAAGAAAAGTTCTTCTAAAATGTGTGACAATCCATCAAAAAAAGCAAGAATGACATCTGATACAGATAAAGGTCAAACAGGGGATAGAGAAAGAGAAAAGAAAGCTGCTAAAGCAGAATACGACAGAAAACGGCGCGAACGATTATCTGCTGAAAAAAAGAAAGCCAATGCCGAACGTATGCAACAAGCACGTTCAAATGAAACTGAAGCAGAAACGCTTCTTCGCAAAAATAAAAATACTGAACGTATGCGACTTGCTCGAACACAGCAAAGGACTACAAGAATTCAAGAATTGAAAGGTTTGAAGGATATGGCAGAGGAATCTTTAAAAAACGAGAAAAGCGTTGCAGAAGACTATTGTGGGAGCATGTCTGAAATTTGTTTTGCCTGCAAAGCCAAACATTTCAAAGACGAACCATTTGAATATTATAAAATTGACAATAATGGTGATCCAATTCGATGCAAACGTTATAGTCAATGTTGTCAGAAAGGACAAGTTGACCTAACTACACTTTATAAGAAACAAGAACACAAAGTATATCCAGACACACTTAAAAAATTATTAAAAAAAGAAAGCGAGATTGGCAAAAATCTCATGGAGAATATAAGATCTGTTAATAGTTCATTTGCATACGCTTCAACAGGTGCAAATATTTCTCCACCGCCTGGGTATGGAACATACTGTTTTAGAATTTGCGGTCAAATATATCATCGAACCGGAACTTTGCATCCGGCAGAAGGGCAATCCAGACAATATGCTCAACTATATATTCTTGATACCGGTGAAGCGAATCAAGAACGAATGAAACACTCTGCAAATAAGAACGTTGACCCAGCTGTATTTAATATAATAGCTGACTTTATGGAGACAAATAATGAGCTTGCTAAAAAATATCGAATGTTGCATGAGGTTGAGAAAGAGTCTACAAGAGACGCAGAAGCAAATGGAAGACCCACAACAGATGTGACAATGGCGATAATTAGCGATGGAAATTACGACAAGCGACGATACAATGCTGCTACCGTAGACGAAGTAGCCATTGTATTCCAAAATAAAGACGGTGAGCCTCCCTTGGAAAGGGATTTGTTGATACACCTTCGGCCAAAACCTGGAGATCCCAACAAAGGTGTGAAAAGGATTGATATCCTAAATATGCATCTTGACGCAATGGCTTATCCGCTCTTATTTCCTTACGGACAGAGAAGCTGGGGCGTAGATTTACATAAAACTACAAAGCAAGGAATGAAGCGATTGACTTTAATGGACTACTATTCGTATATATTTTCAGTTAGAGATGACTTTAACCCATTTCTGAATGCTGGAAAATTGACACAACAGTACTTTGTTGACGCTTACGTAAAAATGGAAGCAAATCGCTTAAGTTTTATTGAGAACAATCAAAGTGAATGGAGGGGAGACACCCTAAAAGGATTTCAAGATTATGTTGCTTCTGAAGCTGAAGCTCAAGGTAAAAAACCTGGAAAGGTAGTTATCTTGCCCTCTTCGTTCCAGGGAAGCCCTCGCTTTATGCAACAGAATTACCAGGACGCCATGGCTATTGTTACGCAACACGGCAAGCCAGATCTTTTTGTGACTATTACATGTAATCCTAAATGGAAGGAGATACAAGAAAATCTGGCGCCGTGGCAAAGTGCTGAGCATAGACCAGATTTGGTTGCAAGAGTTTTTAAGATGAAACTTGACAAGATCTTAAAAGATATTACGAAGAAGGAAGGTGGAATTTTTGGCAATGCAATAGCGTTTGTGTACGTAATAGAGTTTCAGAAACGCGGTTTACCACACGCCCATTTGCTTTTGATTCTTGATAAGGACTCAAAATTAGATACGCCGGAAAAGATTAATAATGTTGTTTGGGCAGAGATACCAGATGAGACAACGCACCCAAGGCTGTTTGAAATCGTTACAAACAATATGGTGCACGGCCCATGTGGAAAAGGAATTAGAGCTCCATGTATGAATGGAGACAATTGTACAAAACACTTTCCAAAAGATTTTCAAGAGAAAACTTTGGGAGGTGAAAGTATATCTGATGGATACGCAAAATATATGAGAAGGCCAGGGACAGAAGTTGTGGTCAAAGGAAGAACCATTGATAATAGATGGATAGTTCCATATAACCCATATCTTCTACTGAAGTATAATTGCCACATCAATGTTGAAGTATGTGCTTCAATCAAGTGTGTAAAGTATTTATTCAAGTATGTCTATAAAGGTCATGACTGTGCTAACGTTGAGATCAAAGAAACAGACACCATAAGTCATAATGAAGTTAAAAAACACGTTGATTCGAGATATGTAAGCTCACCGGAATCGTCATGGCGAATATTTGGAAATTCAATGCATGGTCACTCGCATTCTATTGAACGACTTGCCGTACACTTACCCGGAGAAGAGTACATTTTAATTAAAACGGCAGCTTCAAGTAGTACTTCTGCTGGAGGAGTCATAGAAAAGCAAATCGAAAATGCGCAGAAAAAACATACAACTTTAACAGCGTGGTTTGAGTTAAATAAAGTAAATGAAACAGCACGTGATTTGTATTACTGGCAGATACCTTTACAATTCACGTGGATAAAGTCGGAAGGTAAATGGAAGAAAAGAGAAGGAAGTTTTAACAAAATCGCAAGAATGTATTCAGTGAGTCCTAAAGATGCTGAACGATTTTATTTAAGACTCATTCTTTTGAATTGCAAAGGAGCTCAAAGTTTCAAAGAATTACTAACATATGAAGGAACAACCTATGATACATTTCGTGAATCTGCTAAAATGCGGGGTTTATTAGAAGATGATAGCGTATGGCAAAGAACTATTGACGATGCCATACTTTGCAAAATGCCAAAGCAACTTAGACAAGTCTTTGCATATATATGTGCATTTTGTAATCCAACTGACCCTAAGAAATTGTGGACAGATAACATTATTGACTTGACAGAGGACTTTTGCTATAAACTTCATCAAAACAATGGCGAATGTCGAAACTGTGAGTTGTATGCTTTGAAAGATCTCAAGCAATATTTGATTTTACTCGGAGCTACTTTGGATCAATTTGGATTGTCAGAGCCTCCAGCTAACATGCCTGATATTGAAACTGATTCTATTGACATTGAGTTTGAGCAAAGCGAGGCTCACAGAATGATTAATACGTTAAATATGGAACAGAAAAATGCATTCGATTCCGTGATACTTGCCTTAAACGACGAGACACGTGGATCCAAGTGCTTTTTCTTAGATGGACCTGGTGGAAGCGGCAAAACATATTTGTACAAAACTTTATTGCATTATCTGAAAGGCAGAAAGCTTATTGTCCTACCGACTGCGTCGACAGGAATAGCAGCAAATTTGTTAAGTGGGGGCCGAACTTTCCATTCTCTATTTAAGTTGGGAATACCAATTACAGAGAAAACTGTAGCTGGCATTAAGTCTAATTCGCAACTTGCTGATTTGATTCGCAGTGCAGTTTTGATAATTATTGATGAATGTACAATGGCATCGAGTCACGCAATGGATGCAATAGACAGATGTTTAAGAGAACTGATGGAGTGCCTTGGAGGCAAAGATATTCCATTTGGAGGAAAAGTTATTTTAATGGGAGGAGATTTCAGGCAATGTCTTGCAATTATTCCCCATGCAAAGAGATCTGCCATTGTTCAAGGAAGTCTGAAATACAGTGCAGGTTGGAACTGCTTTAGACGACTGGCTTTAAATAATAATGTTAGATCAGTCGATCCAGATTACAGCGAATGGTTACTAAGATTGGGAGACGGTAGTCTGGCTAACGAGTATGGATTGGGTGACGATGTAATTGAAATACCAAAACATATGGTATGTAATGATTCAATTATTCAGCAAGTTTATGGAGACAAAATAAGTATTGATAATGTGAAAGACATGTCAAAGCGAGCAATTTTATGTCCAAGAAACTCTAGCGTCGATAAAATAAACGATGAAATTCTTGGTTTGATCGAAGGAGAAGAATATACTTATAAAAGTATCGACAAAATTAGCATCGATTGTAATGATGGAGCTGACTTTCCAACAGAATTTGTGAACAGTCTTACTCCGTCTGGAATGCCTCCACACAATTTGAAATTAAAATTGGGAGCAGTAGTTATGCTATTGAGGAATTTGAATACGAAGGAAGGATTGTGCAACGGTACGAGACTTTATGTTACTGGATTGCAAAAGAATTTGATTAAAGCCGAAGTGCTTACGGGATCTGCAGAAGGAAATGAAGTACTCATTCCTCGAATTGACTTATCCCCTACTGATACAGGATTGCCATTTAAACTTACAAGAAGACAATTTCCTGTGAGAGTTGCTTTCGCTATGACCATCAATAAGTCGCAAGGACAGACACTGGATAAAGTCGGAATTTATTTACCAGAACCAGTGTTTGGACATGGTCAACTCTATGTTGCATTTTCAAGAGTCAGACGTTCGGAAGATGTTATTGTTAAGATTGACGATACACCAGAACAGGGAAAGCTGCTTGAAGATTCTGACGCAATATTTACAAGAAATGTTGTTTATCATGAGATATTTTAAAGAGGATGTGTTCGTCACGATGATATTTGTATATATGTATATATTTTAGTAGCAAGTAAATTTACGGAAATATGTGGTCAGAAGGACATGTAATGTTGAGGTTGAGTTCCATGTGTCTTTGTATCTGCATTGTGATTTGGTGGGAGGGTTGGCTTTGTACAATTCAGGGGCTCTTAATGAGCTATAAATTGTCTATAAACGGCACCACTGAACATGTCCACTGCCAAATACTACCACTTATTCACATGCAGTTCTAGCAGTGGGGCGTTGACCTTAATGAACATGCGTTTTTTGTATATAGTTGAGTAAAGTTGGAAGACGAACAGAGCTGCTTTTGTAACTTTGGTTCGTGAAGCCAGCGGTGGCTTTTGTAAATGTACCGCCTGTGCCTTCTGGAGAAGGCCCGTGGGGCAACACACAGAGAAGGGTCCACGTCCCTTGCCCTGGGTAATTCACTTGAATGATCTGTAATTCATTTGAATTAGCTGATGCCTCTGTAAAGCTTTTGGAA